>JAQBSW010003564.1:0-81179 GCA_029291075.1 Eudiplozoon nipponicum
TTTGTATTCGTCCCTTTCTTCCGAAGGCTTCAACATCGTACATACTAACCAATGGAAATGTGGTTCCAGTAAACAAAGATGTGGTAGAACCGCATTTCCATTGGTTATTATGAACGATGTTGAAGCCTTCGGAAGAAAGGGACGAATACAAACCCAGCCCGATCGAAGACAAAAAGGAAATGGAAATTGTGATCAAAGCTAAAACCCGCGTACGCAAAATGCGGCTTTGGGAAATTATCTATTCTTGTTACTTACGCATTTATTTAGCCAGCCGCGCACTTGATTTGTCATTGCCTGATAATAAACATGCGATTCTAACCACACTGGGGACAGCTTTTTACACATCCGTAAATGACACTGACTTCTAATGCCTCGTGAGTGCAATTACACGTAATTAACTGGTCTAAATGACGGATATTATATTGTCACCTTGAGTAATTGATTCACATTTGGTGTTGTAGACGTGCAAAACAATAAATACCCGTCACAACTTAGAGAACAATATAT
Source organism: Eudiplozoon nipponicum (assembly GCA_029291075.1). Lineage (NCBI taxonomy): Eukaryota > Metazoa > Platyhelminthes > Monogenea > Mazocraeidea > Diplozoidae > Eudiplozoon > Eudiplozoon nipponicum. Next base: position 508 of record JAQBSW010003564.1, read on the forward strand.
TCTGTCCGGTGGCATTTTAGGTGTAACCATTAGCGTACATTTTCAGTATGCATCGAGCCTTATATTCTAGGATCATTATCAGCCTGAAGATATATATATATATATATATATATATATATATGTATATATATATATGCGTGTTTGTACATATGCTCGTGTTGCTATTGTAGGTATCGTATTTGATCATATTCTGACAGTGAGGTATTTTCGTTGTTACTTCTGAAATGGAATTTTTAAAATAAATCCGTTTGAATGGGATTAGCACAACGGTCTCTTTTATGTGTCCAAATATTGATGTGAATAATCGTGAGGTATATGATGATTCTCGAATAGAAGGCTCGAAACGTAACCAAAATATGCCCAATAGTGATTGCAACTCAAATCCCAATTGAGGTTATTCGCATTCAGCGGTTTGCCGACTTATTATAACAAATGACCATCATTTACACAAGATGGACAAATATTGTTAATCAATTTGTGATGACCATACATTCTGATATTGTGTTATCCTCAGTGAAACGGCCCCAACCGATGAAATGAAGGGATTAGTCCATTTACAAATGTTTTATACTGACCTGTGCGAAAGTCATCATAGCTCAGATATAAACAGGATTATGGAGCCTAAAAATGGGCTAGCAGCTATTGACTCAAAAAACGGAATACATTTTGCACATACTCCGTATAACTATGTATTTCACCATATGTAAGCGACATTGGCTTATATTAACATTGTGATTTCGGCATTTGGTTTTGCCATATCTAACTTTAATAGTACTATGAATCATTAAAAAAATTGTCTTTCTATTTCTTGCTCATTGTATAGTACAGTTTCACATCATTTTCATTAACTCCATTTCCATACTGTTTTCTGAACTAGTAAAAAAGAAGATTTTTAAGCCAAGTCGTAGCAGATTATACAATTCAAGCACGAATTCTGCTACCGATGTTCGTTAATTGCTTTTTTTGTATGAGAAAGCTAAACTATACCAAAGAGAAGGATTCTAAAATTTTTCTCCTTTAATATGTGTTTATCCTGAAGTAATAACTCAGAATTTTCTACTTCGCAGCTTATATCCTTGTATATAGGTTTTCATATAAAATTTGTGTAAATACCCATAATAAGCATATGCGTATACATACATACATATATATATATATATATATATATATATATATATATATATATATATATATATATACTGGTATGGCTGTTAATCTATATTGGAAAAAAATAAAATTACAATAAGTTGCTTAGATATAGAAGTACGCGAATGACCAACTAATTGAAGTCACAAATCTTTGATAATTCAGGCAATCTGGAAGACACGAATTTAATTAACAATGCCGAAAATTTTTCGCAATTGTTGAGATGATCCTGCATTTGACTTTGGCATCTGTTCAATGGTTCAAGAAGCATTATTTTTTATGTGAATTTATCACTCGACAAGTTTTAAAATGTCAATAAACACAATTTCATTAGAAGTGTTTTTACCATCATCAATTGCTTTATATGCAGTCGTATATTGAGGTTTGCTTCTCATTCCACTAAACTCGTGCTATTATTTGTTTAAATCAAGTTTGCGAGCTTGATATAAACACCAATCATATTCTATTTAAACAGCCACACAACATAGTTAAAGTACCGTCAGCAACTATCCGCGCAATAAATGATTAATTTTAGTAGTATTATTTTCCGATTGATAGTAGAAATCGCAGTTAAACCTGTAAATTAGCAATATAGCTATAATTATCTCATTTTTATCTTTATCAGGTGGAATTCAATCCCACCATTATAAAATTTAATCTTGGTTGGAACGCTTCCTTTATTGACATTAATCATAGCTTGATACAAAAGTACAGCTTTTGACCATAAAATAGGATATCTGTTTTAGGCGAATAGCCTACACCTTGCAAATTTTATCATCTATAATTTAATATTAAACGTCGGTTCATTTGTCTCGTTAAATTTTTTATGCTTGGCTTTGACATTTTCAATTTCTGTTAAAGCGAGTTTTCTTAACAAGTTTTGACAGTAAAAATCGATATTGCATATCTCATAAGTTTACTCCAAGTTCGAAAAGCGAATGCGATTCATCGTGCTAGGCATTTGTTTATGCAGTTATATAAACAGCTATAAGAATTAATTTTAATCAAGCCTGCGAACTTGGTACAAACACCGGACCCTTTATACTTATACATTTGTCAATATAAACTAAAAATTGTGTAGTGTAGAAAAGTTAATTCACCCAGTAGACCGTTTTCAGCCTTATTGGCAACTCATCACGCACTGTCCAGAATTTGCCGCGGACAGGGCTCGAACCTTAGCATGTCTGGTACAGAATATGTTGCTCTACACTATACAATGTTCAGTTTATTTTGAAAAATGAATGAACATAATGGGTCACGTGTATATATCAAATTCGCAAACTTGATTTTTTTAAATGTAATCCCCGTCCGCGCAACCAATGTGCATTTAATTTAAAGTACTTTTTCTATTTAATTAGGCTTCATTTTTTTGCACCGGCGGTTGTAATTGTTATAGACTTTATGTTTACAAATTCGTAATTACCTTCACTTATGTAATTTTGCAATATAATCAATTGCAAGTAAAACACGAATTCAGTATCATATTTGCTAATTAAATTTGAGCAATTCTTATTGTTTACTTGGAATAAACATCTTGATTGATAGATGTCAGTCGAAGTTTTTTACATGAATTTAAAATACTCATTACGTTGATGATCGCAAATAATAGTTTAATTTAACGCCAGTTTCTTCTTTTACATGATTTGCTATTATGAAGGTTATAAAGTCAGTGATCATCCACGTATTTATGTGTTTTATAATTCATCAAGTGCGAACTGCTTTTTTTCGGGGTCCTTCATAACATGGTGTAAATTTGAATCTGCATCAAAATTTCATTTTTATATAGTCTACTTTCTTGTTTTATTTTCATCTCATATCTATATATATATATATATATATATATATATATATATATATATATATATATATATATATATGTAGAGGTACATGTAAAATTGGCATCTAGTTTATAACCTTCAATTTTACTGTGCTAGAACCGTCAATTTTGAAAACTTTGGACTCCTTAGAGTAACATATTATGAAAGAGTAAAGGAAATGTGAATATCAAAATATAACTTTCTTTTTTTTGTCTAAAAATGAAACAACTTACAATGTTCTATACGTTTTGATCAATGCAAATCTAATGAGAACAACGTAAATTAGCATCCAGAAGCCAATTTGTTATTTGATTTAATGAGTTTTAACTAAGACTGGCACCAGAAGTGAGACAGAAGTAGAAATTGCTATATAAATGAAGTCGTGATTGTCTTTTTTTCTTGTTTTTAAATCATTTGTGAGCGATATTTCTAATTAGTGCTCGCGGATGCTAATTGTGTTGCATATCTTCAGTGAATATGTCAAAAACGGAGTTCTTACGTTAATTAAATTGAAGTTTTTCAATTTGGCTATATTTGTGTGCATAAAATTATTGAAACCCAGGCACTTTGTCAACTTAATTCAGGTTTTGACAAGTTTTTAATTAATCATGAACTTGCAGAAAGCCGGTTTGTGTGCATTCAGCTTCTCAGTTTACACTATAAATATTTCTCGAATTATATCAGATTTTCAATCATTACCACTTCTCTGTATATTATTATATTCTATATTATGCATATTTAATGACATTTTTCTAAACACATTTAACAATATATCACCTCGCAAATTATTTATTATATCTAGTTTCCAATTCGCATAAAAATATCGATAAATTATTATTTAAATAAAAATTTGCAATTTTAAATTTCCTTCCTTCATCATCAATATTAAATCAGCATTTTTGACCACGTGTTGTCATAAGACAAAAAAATATTTCAAATTTAAAACCAATTATTGATAATTTATTAAATTAGTATCACCACCAGTTCTTACTGTTAGTAGGGTTTATATTTGAACTAAAATAATATTAAGAAGGATGTGAATTATGTACCTTGTTTCTTGTTGGGCACAACTAGGTGCTGCATCCAATGTCCTCCTGATTATTCCAAATATTTCGACTTCCGGAGGACAGTGGATGCAAACACCTTGTTGCGCCCAACAAGGACAAGGTAATTAATCTATTCCCCGTCGTGAAACATGGTTCTTTTAGAGCTCATTTATGTAAGAGATACAGTGTGTATTAAGCTCCAAATCAAATAATCATATGGTTATATTCAAATGTAAACACCGTTTGTTCATTATGTACCATGCAAAAATAAATCACATCAAGACTGAGTGAGAAGATTCAAAACCCTTTGCTAATATTTTGATGCCTAATATATAGTACGCAACTAAATAAGAAATATATAATAAATTTGTGTTGTATATTTGACGACAAGAACAATTTTCACAATGTACCATTTTTAGAAGACTTGTTTTGTATTGGCAGGTCCCATCTTATTCCTCGATATTCCTCGGCTTTTATATTCAACCAAGTCTTTTTACTTTACTATGCGTGATAAAACGCAACTTAAATGGACACTGGTTGCGTGGGCGATAATATAAATTACTATAATCAAGTTTGCGATCTTGATATAAGCACCTGACTAATTCTGAACACTCGTCAGTATAAACGTAGCATTGTATTGTGTTCACAATTAAACTCTAATAACGTACTGTCCAGAATTTGCTACGGGCAGATCGCAAACTTGATTAAACTAATTTTTCTAAACACTAACGCAACCAATATTCATTTAATTATATAATTTTTCAAATCAATACCACGTCAGCAGGTAGTGTGTTGTCTGTTCTATGATGACGGATGGCGGTGGTTTGCTGGAACGTTAGGTCTAAAGGTATGTAATATAGGTTCCATCTAAAGTAAAGGCTAACCAAGAAAATAAGTTAGTATATAAATGAAAATTGTGTGTAGTGTGCAGAAGGGTATCTCAATGGTTAGAGTAACGGATTCCGAAGCAGACGTGCCCAGATTCGAGCCCTGTCCACGGCAAAATATGAAAAGTACGTGATGAGTTCCCAAAAAGGACAAATCAGGTCTACTGAATGAATTCCCTTTTCAACAATATACAATACTTAATTTACACTGACAAATGTTTGTGCATAAAGGTTCAGCTGTTTATATCAAGATCGCAACCTCAATTAAAGTAAATGATATCATTTTTCTTCCTTTTTTAATGAATTTTTGCCACAAGTTTTGTTTTATTCCCGTGCGTATTGTGTCAACCCTGAAGATGAGACTGGAAATTTGGTCTTGAAAATTTGGAAAAAGAGCAATGGAAAATCTTGTTTCAACGTCATTTTCAAACAACCAGCTGATGGAAGGCTTAAAAGAAAAGGGATAAGTGAGAACCCATCAATCGAGGCCAATAATCAGAGCACCTGAAAATGATCCAAATTCAAGATTTTACCAACGTAAGAGTGCTATCAATTGTCCCGCACAAGAAAAATGCGATCTAATCCACAACAAGAAGGACAGCACCGCGTAAAGAGATAAGTTTAAATTCATTCAGTAGACCGGTTTTGTCCAAATGAGTAACTCTTCAAGTACAGTCCAGAACTTGTCGCGGACAGGGCTCTAAAATCTAAAGAAATTAAGACAGGGCGTTCATTAGCTGATGTCATTACATGCCGTTGCATGTTCCCTTTAATTTAATCACACTTTGTTTTAAACATCACCCAGCATAGCAAAACTACCGTGGGCCTGATGCGTTTCGACCTTCCATGAACGCAAACAAATGATACCTGCTCTCAGCGTTATCTTTAAACTAAACGACTCCCAAAACTTATCCCACGCCATTTAGCGTAAATAGTAAATAAACTTCAAGTTGGTGATATCAAAATCTACTAATATACGGCGTACATTATAACCATTAATTTCAAATTCTTAACAAAACGATTATCTTCAATGTTGTTGCACCTTGCGCAGTGTTGTTGATACTTGCGTTTTTTCGCATTTCGCTTATGCAAGACAAATGAACCCACTCGTAATTCGGTAAAATCTTGAATCTTTTACATTTCCAGGTGCACAGTTGGTGTTTGGCCTTGATAGAGTAGTTCTCATTTGTCCCTCCCAAGCTCATGGGCGGCTTCATAGTGAAGGGACATGTGAGAACCCGTCAATCAATGCCAAGCATCAACTGTGCACTTGGAAGTGTAAAGTATTTAAGATTTTACTGACCTTCGAGTACTATCATTTGTCCTGCGCAAGTAAAATGCGCACAAAAAAGCAATGGTTATTTTCACTTTGCTAGCGTTTTATGGTGATGAGCAGCAACCCGCGTAATAAACAAGATTTTACCTCGGGAATTGGTGTGTTTGAGCTCTTATTTATTTATTAATTTATTATTCAGTTTAAATAAGAGTAATCGAATCCCATTTGATTGGCCTACCAGTTGCAATTGCCGACACGTTTTATTCTTGCATGTCTAACGAGAATCAATCAATAATTATTATATAATGCATTCTTTAAATCAAGTTTGCGAGCTTGAAGTAAACACCAATCCCATTGTTTTGTTATGTTGTTCGACGACTGGTTAAATTAAATGGGATTGGTGTTTACTTCAAGCTCGCAAACTGGATTTAAAGTATTGTTACTACTAATCAATTATTGTTAAATTATATAATGAATTGTTTTCAAGGCATTTTACAAGTTTTATCAGCAAAAGTGCAGTCATTGACTGTTTAGTTATATAACTTGCAAACTTGTGGCGAAAGCTTTTACAAAAAAGTTAATACCTTCACACTCATTCTATGTTTAGATTCCGTAACAACCTCCATGCTCCAACCACGGAGCTCAGTTGTGTTTACCGCTCTGACTGATTACAACCAGACCGACAGAGCTCAACTGGCCCCATAGACCAGAGCAGAAATCGGCCAGAATAAATTAGTGATGCTTAATCACGTGACGGGCACAGTATGTGTCATTGCATATTTGAACAGGATTCAGTCTTAGCAGCGTTCAATCGTAATACATCAGAAGGTAGTATCGCACATTTGGCTTTTCGACGAGCCATATATGCCAAATTTCTGAACTTGCGTTTCATCTTGTGACAATCAGGATTGTCAAAGCGAAGAACAGTTGTAATTTATTGGTTAGCATGAACTCGACTGTTGGGCAAAACTAAAACTGTGCTGTTGACATTTCCTGTCAAGTCAAATGTACGCGAGGGTACTAGATTGTAGCCGTATCTCCGATTTCCCGTAACTCTTGGATGCATTGCCATTTGATCAAACTTAAACAGTGCGCTATCGCGCACTTGATGATGAACACGGAAGGTCGAAACGCGTCAGTGCCTGCGACTGAAAGCGTATCACCAATGTTGTGCGATTGATTAAAACAAAATACGTCTAAACTGTTACAACCAACCGTGAAATCAGTATTTGCGTAAATATTTAATGAGCCGCTGAAAATTACTATAATGCAAGAGTTTAGAATTTGTTTTTGGCAAGGCTTAAAGTGCCCAGCTTTATAAACTTAAACAAACTAATCCACATCATAAACACTTGACTTTATTCAAAATGTATTTTACTTACGTAGAAACTTATGCAATATAATTAATCACAGATAACGTGTTCAAGAATGGCAATGTGTAACATATCCCTTGCAAGAGGTGATATTTGTATATATTAAGGGTTGTTACTTCAATTATTTTGTGTTTATATTTAATTTATGACAAAAACAGAAATGGGCAACACTTACGGAAATATTTATGCATTTGTGTCATAAAACAACCTGGACATTTATATTTAACGTTTAAAGAGCATTCACCATACATAAATCAAATTTTCTACCTAAAATTCTCCTCTATTTAGAAGTATTGAAATTATATATATATATATATATATATATATATATATATATATATATATATATATATGTGTGTGTGTGTGTGCGTGCGTGTGTGTATGTATATATATATAGTGGTGATAGGGCGTAGTAAAAGCTTCTGCTGGTGAGTCGCCGATAAGCACGAACCGCATTTGTACACGACATCATACCTTTCATTCAATCAGGCTTTATTATAAGCTTCTGCATTTTTAAAACAAATTATCTCCAGATGCACAAAACCTATTACAGAAATGCATATGTATTATATTAGTAGATAATATTTAAAAAGGTAAATGTATCTAAGCGCAATTTGGACATTTCTCAGTGTAATTACCTGATCTACATTACCGTAGATCGAAATATGAAAAAAAGAAAATTACTGGAACAATGAAAGCTGCGTTAGTCAAAACGCAGATCAGGTAATTTCAATTAATTCAGTATCGCAACAACGAAATTCCTTCAAGAAACATTTCTCAGTGTACTTTTGACGTGAACAGTTCTTCTATCCAAACAATTTAAACAATAATTGATTGCGCCGTGTGGTTGTAACAATTCTTTAAATCAAGTTTTCGAGCTTGAAGCAAACACCAATCTCATTGTATTTAACCAGTCGTCGAACAACATAACAAAACTACCGCCAGCCGCAACGCACTGTCGCGTTTTGGCCTTCCATGATCATCATCAGAGTACGACGGCAAACTGACTATCGAGGATCAAACCGCATTGAATATATATGGAAATCAAATTGAGATATGCGGCTCTCACCTCTAGCAGTCTCGCACAAATTGAACTTGACTGCAAATGTCATCTGCACAATTTCTATGCAGTCACGAGCATTGACTGTTTCCATCTTTGGCCACGGGTGGTGGTAATAATTGTGCAAATCAAGTTTGCAAGCACTTCCTTTGTATATTTTGTTTTCTGGTGTGTATATACATTTGGTCTCAGCAACAAAGATTATATAATTATTTATGTAGTTTTTTAAATTGTTTAACCTCACTTAATATTTAGGAGTCCTTTCGATCCAACATTAACATAGAAATATCGGTCATGGTCAGAGAAAAAATTTGAGCAATTCTCGCGGAAATACTGAAAAACAGACTTGAAAATTTCATCTAAATCGACATTAGTTGATGATAGTCAAACATCAAACCTTTAAATATCTCAAACCGTTAAACAATGACAAAAGTATCTTTAACGCTGTGCTCAAATAGGACATTTGTTACTGGTTTCAATAAGCTAGTCATCCATTTGACTAAATTATGTGTTGGCGTATTTGTTATTGATCAGCTATTCTCAAAGCACAACCATATTTGTGGGTCTTCATTGAAGCATACAATCTAGATTTATGTGATAAATATGGCCTCAGTAATTTCTTCTAGTAGAATGTGGTATGAGTCAGTCTATTTCCGTTGCAACACTCGTAATATCTATTAAAAATGCCGATTGAAAACCAAGACAATAAACTTGGAAGCGTACATATTGAGGGTCCTATTTGTCTGTCGAATGAATAACACGTTCATTATCTTCAATATATTCTTATACAGAAACCATGCTTAATTTACTTGAAGAAGATTGATTCTATTGTGACCAATTTTGATACTTATAGAAGATGCAATTGTGTATCAGGTGTTGCGCACCTAGTAAAAAATTAGTTCAAATATAACCACAGAATGATATACCAATTACAGCATGAACGTAAAGTAAAATCTCATGCACATTCGTTTCGTTCTTACTGGCGACTCATCAGTAGGAGCCGGTATTACTCCATCTACACACTATATTTTTGTGTGAAATGTTGGAAAATAAGACGATACAGTTGATGTCTAGAGGAATTTAGCTTATGACAATTTCATTTCACGGTGGGTCAATTTTAATAAAACAACTTGCCAATTATATGGATTATTTTCTTAAAATTATGATTGCAAGCATGATGTAAACAACAATTTCGTTGTATGTAGCCCGTCGCATAACATAGAAACTCCATGATGCATATATATAAACGACTCTCAACTCTAGTAGTCTCGCATATATATTATTTTTGAGTGGAAATTTCGTGCGCTCAAGTTCTGAACATTAACATGTTGCAGATTTTGCCACAAATATATCGTTGTGTTCTGATGATGATCGTTGAAGGTCGAAACGCGTCAGTAAGTCTGACTTAAGGTAGCTCTGCTATGTTGTGTGATTGACAACATACAATAGAATTGGTGCTTATATCAAGCTCGAAAGTCCGGCTGCAATTTTTTTATCCATAAAGCTTCGTATGTGGCTAATTCATTTGTATATATATATATATATATATATATATATATATATATATATATATATATATTGGAAGGAGGTGTGTATTCAAAGATAATTGAGAAGAATGTGAGAATAAAGCGGTTCCTGTATCTAATGCAGTTGCTTTTCTTTTATGCACTTGGAAAGGTTACTATGGATTGTATGAGGGCTCCCTTTCCCTAAAGAATATATAAAAATATTTGTATTTTATGTTTATTTCCTTACATATCTATATAGCTTTATTCTATTATGCTTCTTATTACATAGTAATTTAAAATGAAATATATTATCTCACTGAAGTATCTGCCATTGCATCTTTCTGTTCATAATAAACCATCGTACACTTTTTGTATTTTGCTGTAAATTAAGTCATCCGTGGTTATTTCAACTTCTAGGCCTATATTTGTGTAGCCATAAGGGTGAGGGGACACAACTTCTACCAATTTCCCAAGAAACTCCATGAAATCAATGGAGCCGGCTTATCCTCCAAAAGGAGTCAGCCGCAGTAAAGTAAAAAGTAAGTATCTATAAGAAATTATGTTGGAATATACCTGGCATTCCATAATTACCTTATTTGTTTCGCATTTCTCTTACATTTATCCTTATTTATCACCTAAGCATCGAATGAAGTAACGAACAGCAAAATAACATAAACAATACTACGAAAAATATCAAATTCAGAACACCTTGACTACAATTCTACCCAGTCGGTATCGTATCAGTTTTCACACAGTAGGATAGAATGATAAATCATGCAGATATCATCATAAAATGCAGCAAGTTAGCATATGCACTAGATTAAAAAAATCATTAAAATAAACCGACGAACGACCAACGAAAATATGGTTAATTTAAAATATACCTATATTCCTTTATATATATGCATATATGTATATATGTTTAAAGCTACATATGTATATATGTATATATGTATATATGTATTTATGCATAAATGCATATATGATTAAATGTACATATGTATATATGTATATATATGCATGCAGATATGTATATATATGCATAATGTACATATGTATATATATATATATTATATATATATATATATATATATATATATATATATACGTATGTATATATGTATATATGTATGTATGATATATGCATATATGTATAAATGAACATGTGTATATATGTATATATGTATGTATGATATATGCATATATGTATAAATGTACATGTGTATATATGTATAAACGTATGCATGCATATATGCTTATATGTATAAATGTACATATTTATATATGTATATACGTATGCATGCATATATGCTTATATGTATAAATGTACATATGTATATAGGTATATATGTATGTATGCATATATGCATATATGTATAAATGTACATAATTATATATGCATATATGCATATATGTATAAATGTACATAATTATATATGTATATATGTATGCATGCATATATGCTTATATGTATAAATGTACATAATTATATATGTATATATGTATGTATGCATATATGCTTATATGTATAAATGTACATAAGTATATATGTACATGTATATTTATGTATGCATATATGCATATATGTATAAATGTACATATGTGTATATGTCAATATGTATGTATGCATATATGCATATATGTATAAATGTACATATGTATATATTTATAAATGTATATATGTGTATATGTATATATGTATGTATGCATATATGCATATATGTTTAAATGTACATATGTATGTATGCATATAAGCATATATGTTTAAATGTACATATGTATATATTTATATATGTATATATGTGTATATGTACATATGTATATATTTATATATGTATATATGTGTATATTTATATATGTATATATGTGTATATGTACATATGTATACATGTATATATGTATATATGTGTATATTTATATATGTATATATGTGTATATGTACATATGTATATATTTATATATGTACATATGTATATATTTATATATGTATATCTGTGTATATTTATATATGTATATATGTGTAAATGTACATATGTATATATTTATATATGTATATATGTGTATATGTACATATGTATACATTTATATATGTATATATGTATATATGTCTATATGTACAAATGTATATATGTGTATATGTACATATGTATATATTTATATATGTATATATGTGTATATGTATATATGTATATATGTGTATATGTACATATGTATATATTTATATATGTATATATGTGTATATGTACATATGTATATATTTATATATGTATATATGTGTATATGTATATATGTATATATGTATATATGTATATATGTGTATATGTATATATGTGTATATGTACATATGTATATATGTGTATATGTATATATGTGTATATGTACATATGTATATATTTATATATGTATATATGTGTATATGTATATATGTATATATGTATATATTTATATATGTGTATATGTATATATGTGTATATGTACATATTTATATATGTGTATATGTATATATGTGTATATGTACATATGTATATATTTATATATGTATATATGTGTATCTGTATATATGGACATATGTATATATTTATATATGTATATATGTGTATATGTATATATGTATATATGTATATATGTGTATATGTACATATGTATATATGTATATATGTGTATATGTACATATGTATATATTTATATATGTGTATATGTACATATGTATATATTTATATATGTATATATGTGTATATGTATATATGTATATATGTATATATGTGTATATGTATATATGTATATATGTGTATATGTACATATGTATATATGTATATATGTATATATGTGTATATGTGTATATGTATATATGTATATATGTGTATATGTATATGTGTATATGTGTATATGTATATGTGTGTATATGTATATATGTATATATGTGTATATGTGTATATATATATATGTATATATGTTTATATGTGTATATGTGTATATGTATATATGTATATAGTGTATATGTATATATGTATATATGTATATATGTATATATGTATATATGTATATATGTATATATGTATATATTTATATATGTATATATGGAAATATGTATATATTTTCATATGAATATATGTATATATGTATATATTTTCATATGTATATATGTATATATGTTTATATACGGTTAGGTCGTTAGATAGATAAATAGATTAAAGTTATTAGCAGAACCGTAAACCAGATTGACTAGCGAGAGTTATCATCAGAGCACAGTGGCACATTTTCCACTAAATCTGGTTCTAATTAGCCGAAATACTGTCTATTTTAGTAATACATAATAGGCAAATTTTAGAGGTTCACATGAAAGGAAATCCAATTGTATTTAACCTGTCACACAACAATGCGAAATTAGCGTCATTCACAGGTATATTTCTGTTTCGTCTTCCTTTGCGCAGCGTCAGAACACGACATCAAACTCACTATCGAAGATCCTACCCTGACGAATATAATTGGATATGCAAATTATATGCCAGGTGCTTATATCAAGACCGCAACCTTGATTATAATAATTATTATCACAACCCGCGCAAACTACGTTCGTTTAATTATATAAATGTTCATTTCAATACCACTTCCTTATATAGTGTGGGGTCTGTTTAGTAATGACTGATATCGAGTAGTTAGTTGGAACTTTGGGTCTAAATGGTTACAATATGAGCTCAACCTAAAGGAAAAATAAACTAACCAAGTTACATTAGGTAGTATATGACCGAAAATTGTGTGCAGTGTATTGTGCGGCAGGGTGACGCATTGGTTAGAGCACCAGATTCCGAAACAGACGTGCCCAGGTTCGAGCCCTATCCGCGACAAATTCTGGCTAGTACATGATGAGTTCCCAATTAGGACGAAACTGGTCTACTGGATGAATTACCTGTTCTATACTATACAATAATTAGTTTATACTGACATATATAAGTAGTTAATGGATCAAGTGCTTATATCAAGTTCGCAAACTTGAAAATTAATAACTGTTATCAACGATCGCGAAACCTATGTTCGTTTAATTATATGTGTGTCTCTTGCCTTTTGTAGTCTCGCATGCGTTTTATTTGACTGGAAACTTCGACTGTACAATATATTTGCCGTCATAAGCATTAACTTTACGCAGTATTGGCCACAAATGAATAATCATGACACCATTTTTAAAGTGAAATTTGTGATCTTGGTTTACGCATCGATTAAATTTTATTTAACATGTGACACAGCACAGAATAACTACCGAAAGTGACTCTTACTGACCGTTTTCCATCTTTTATGATCATCATCCTATTATTCCACATTCTTCTACCAAATATATAGTGGTTAAAGGGCGTAATACCGGCTCCTAATGATGAGTCGCCAGTAAGCACGAAACGAATGTGCATGAGATTATACTTTCCGTTCATGCTGCCTTTGGTTTATCCTTCTGGTCACAACTGAACTAATTTGTTACTAGGTTCGCAAAACCTAATACATACTATCATAAGATCATGACAGAAAACTGACCCACGCTTGGCTATTAGGTAGATTAGAAATAACATTATAATAAATGTCAGAAGTTAAGAAACCGACTTGGCACAATCGGAAACCGGTACAAGAGCACAACCGACAAAAAATCAATATTGGTAACCTAATTCCAAATATTTGGCTCGCTCATAGATTAATTTAGAAGTGCCATATTACCCGTAAAAGAATTTACAAATCTGAATAATTATATTTACGAAATTTTTTAAGAGGAACAAATAAAGTTATACTCCGCAAGTATGGGGTTAATATTAAGACAAACCCTATGAAATTTCTTCGTGCCAACAACCCAACTGAACTAATTTTAATGATTCTTGATAATGGATTTGATAATTTTTTTTCTTGTAAATGTATGGTTTAAAATTTTCACCAGTGTGCAATAGTTTCATATTGACGATCTACCACTGTCAGTAAATTTGAGCGCTACACAAGATCGAAAAATCAATTCCTCAACTAGACAAGCGTCGTTTTAATTGTGCAATCATGAAGTAATTGACAGAACTGTAGCAGTCTGGATTCCAAGCTACGGTTTCGATTTATGCATGGAGACTTTGTCTCACAGACTTGCAACTAATCTCTGACTGCACAAAATCAGTGAATGGCATGCATTTTCCAGTTTTTAAATGACAAATTTGGAATGGTTATATGGAACATTAATTTGAAGCAATATTGAATTGGATCCACCTGAAATAGAGTCGGCTTAATGAACATAAACTTTTTTACTATCTCTGAATTGCATGCAATACGCGGCCTCATTGTTTATTTTTATGAATTGCAACACTAAAATAAATGCAACTTGCTTTCCAAATTCCACAAACGAAAAATATGCCAATTACAGATTATACAATTTATCAAGCATTGATAGCGCGGGTAGTGAAAATAATTCTTTAAATCAAGTTTGCGAGCTTCAAATAAACACCCATCCAATTGTATTTAACCAGTACAACATTTTAGTATAACTACTATTCGTCACACTAATGATTATTGTCGAATACGAACAATACATATCTATGCGATGGATTGTGTTTGCTATCTTATGAAATTCATCTACAAAACTGGCTTCGTTCGTATTGATCACTCATCAATATCTATCCGATTCATTGGGCCAGAAGCATTTGAATTAGTGCTAAAATGTTCACAATCTACGCCACCGTAGCTGCTGTTTCATTCGATTTCTGGATGTTTACTAATTTATTTGAATTTACGTGTATATATATATATATATATATATATATATAATATAATATAATATAAAATCGAAATCTTGCTATTAAACTTCAATTCAATAAAACATCCCCAGATGGTATGAAGTCTGCTCGATAATGAATGGTTGGTGGTGGCTAGTTAGAAATTCAGGTTCCGTGAGATGCGAAAAAGGTTCTATTTGAAGTAAAGTTCAACCAAAACTATATGTTCGTGAGGCCATACCCAGAAACAATGAGACTTCGTTTGAACTTCAATCGATTTGTGGCGCGTTTCCAGTAATGACGAAACTGGCCTACTTGATGCATTTTATTTGTAATAATTTGTGTAAACTGACAGCACAGTTATAATGTAACTCCTACCATTAAACTTCAATTCAATATATATATATATATATATATATATATATATATATATACGTGTTATCCTTACAAACCAGGCTTTCGTATTTATTTATCGGTTAAATTTCGATGGATTAAGCCAGTTATTTACATTAATTAGTTAAAAAATCGCACTGAAAAGGATGGAAATTTGCAAGACATGTAGTTTGCTTTTTTGTTTATATATAGTTGATAACTTATAACTTGTCGGTTGGACAAAGAAGATAAGGAGACGCTTGGTCGGTCAACGACTAAAAGTAGCGGCATTTCATATTGTGCATAGAACAAGAAGGGTGATCTTATTGCACGTTTAGCGTTTCCTAGTTGGAATGTGATTTAAAGGCCACGACCTTTTCGCAAGTGTTTCCGGCGCAATAGCTGTGGTCTTGGTTGAATGTATTAAGTTGTTAAATAGGAATAAAACATTATATATATGTATATATATATATATATATCCATTTATATATATATATATATATCTATTTATCTGCCTGTATGTTTTTTTACTTATTTATATATCAGTCTGTCTATCTATTTATCTGCATGTCCATCGATTTATCTGTCTAACACTTTTTATAACATTCTGCCTTCTAATATAAATTTACAAAACCATCAATTTATCTACATATCTGTCTATTTATATAACTATCTATCTACCGGTATACATTATACAAATATTTTTCTATATATTGTTGAATCCTTCTATGTAACTATCTATTATTTATCTCTGCATCGATATTCCCATTTATCATTGGCCTCTCTTTCTGCCTATATGTCTGACTAGCTAGCTACTCTTCTACCGTATTTATAATAAAAAATTGCTAATAATTAGTCTTTCTATATCCCTGTATGTATCCGGTTATATAAATAAAGTTATTTTGCGTAATGTTCTATTTGTCCATCTAAGAATTTAATCCTCTTTCCAAGTTGTGTTTAGCAATCCAAATGTTTGTTTGTACAAAAATATTAATATATATATATATATTTATTTATTTATATATATATATATATATACATATACATATATATATATATATAATTTGGTTTTCTAATTATAAGAATACTGTGGTAAATTAAAATGAATGGATATCATAAATATATATATATATATATATATATATATAAATAAATAAATAAATATATATATATATATATATATATACATATATACATATATGCATATATGCATAGTTTCATCTTCTATTGATGGTTGGTTATAAATTCTTTATTTGTATTATAATTGTTTTTGGGACAACAATTTACGATATTTTCCAATAGCTACATTGCTGTTGTTTGTCATACTCCGTTTATTATCGGTGTAACTGTTGATAAATGTACTTGCAATTGCCATCATTTATTGCTTGTTGGTTCTCTAAACTGCAACTTGTTCGATACTATTATAGGCAGCCAAATTTTATGCACGCATCAATCTCTTCATTATTTGGTATAACACTTAAACAGAAAGCCAACAGGTTTACACATAGACTTGAAGAAGCGCTAAATTAATCTTCGACAATGCAGTTTTGACAATGTTTACAAATAACGACAGGAATGAAAAAGCAGCGCGTTCCTAACAGGAAAGAAGAGTGAATGGAACGAAAAAATATAAGCAAAATACAAAGCTTAGGAAGAACAAATAGAGAAAGATTAAAACGTTATTCGATAAATGCTAAATTCCTAAATATCATTAAAACTAAATGCAATGTCCGAGGATTGCTGCATAAATACCTAGTCCGTTTTATGCGCAACAAGGTTGATAATACATTCTTCGGCGTGCCTTGCTTAATTTTGATATTACAACGTGTATGTTTGCTAGCATTTGATTTTCCACATTTAAATAAACTAAGTAAAATCGGTAATAATGCAAATCTAGAAAACTTTTAATCACGATTGGGATCTTGATAAAAATACCTCACTCATTATGTATATTCATTTTTCAGTTTAAACTAAGAATTTTATAGTGTAGAAACGTGAATTAATCCAGTAGACCGGTTTCGTACTTATTGGAAACTCACCACGTATTAGCCAGATTTTGCCGCGGACAGGGCTCGAACCTGGGCACGTCTACTTCGGAATCTGGTGCACTAGCCATTGAGCCACTAAATGTGGTGTCTGTCCACTAATGACAGATTTGGATAGTTATTTGGAACTTTCAGTCTAAATGATGTCATAAGACGAAACCGGTCTAATGCGTGAAATGCCTTTTATACACCATACAATTCTTAATTTATACTGACAAATGCATGTAATTAGTGGGTTAGGTGTGAATATCAAGATGGCCACCTTGATTATATTTATTGTTATCATCGCCCGCAAAATGAATGTTGTTTTAATTATAAAAATTGTTAGTATTCTTCTATTTAATGGCGGTAGAATTTATTCTGTAACTGTTGCTCAGATTTTTAAAAAATAAAAAACTATAATAATATATTTTTGCGTTTTTCGCGCTGGGGGAGGTAGCATTGTGTAAAATTTTCTTTTTCCCTGCGTTTGATTATTTATTTCTCTGAAAGTGTGTTAATGTGTATCATTTTATTGGTTTTCAATGCAATCAATCGAATTAAATGAAGAAGTATGATCTTTAAAATAAAATTTGAAGTAAAATCCGTACGTTGTATTTCAGTAGACAGATAATAAATAAATATTATATACTATATTAAATATTGACTTGATTACGAATAAAGTTGTGTAATTACGCTGAAGTAAAATAAGCTAATGGTCGTTGTGTTCCGTTGAGGACCATAGAAGATCGCAAAATGTCAGTTTGCCTAATTGATGTAAGTTTTGTAATGTTGTGTGAATGGTTGAAAGAATGATTGTGGTGCATTTCGTGTGTCTGCAAACTTGAATTCAATAACCGATATCAATACTCGGGAATCAAGGATTTCTTAAATCTTTCACCAGGTGTTCAGGATTGTTAAGTTTCAATCAATTGTAACCAGATGCTCAGGTTTGAGCACCGTCTGCGGAAAATTTTTGACATCATTTGAATTTTTCCTCATAAGGATGAAACCGGTCTACTGTATGAATTGCCTTTTCTAAATTATATATTTGTTATTAATGTGTTTTTTCTTCCTAATTAGAAAAAATATATATATATATTTATATATATATATATATATATATATATATATATATATATATATATATATATATATATACATATTGTATTGGTAGACGTTGGTATATACGAGTTTAATTGTCATTTTCAATAAGATTCAATGGATTAACCTTTCCACGCATTCCTCTGTTTTGTCTTCGATCAGGTTGTGTGGATAATCTTCCCTTTCTTCCGAAGGCTTCAACATCGGTTATACTAATCATTGGAAATGAGATCACGCAACATCTCATTTCCGAAGGCACGCATGAACGAGGTTGAAGCCTTCGGAAGAAAGGGACGATAACTCACCCAACCTGATCGAAGACAAAACAGAGGAATACGTGGAAAGGTTAATCAATCGGATCTTTGTGAAACTGTTAGTGCAAAGCTACAACCCACGTACGCAAAACGCGGCAATGCAAAAAGTGGATAAAAGCCATTTATTTCTAGAATACTAAACCTAATTTTAAAATCTTTTATTCATATACATTCTGGGTTTTAAGTCTATTTCTTGTTTAAGCTGATTGGCAAGCGTATATTCGTTTTTGTCTGTTTGCATGTAAAGATCTTTCTCGCTGTATTGGAAAGAGATAAATGAGATCTGGTCATTATTGTATTGAAGTCTTGAGAGTTAACCAACTGTTCGTATTGTTGGCTGTTACGTGTACGAATGTTATTTTTCCGAGTGTAGTCTTTCGTTTCCCTTGTTCCGTATTTTTTCTTTCTGCACTAGGTAGCAGCGCAGGTGCGGATTGCAGTGTTGAACATTCTTATGGTTTCGAAATTTCTGTCTTCGTATGTGCAGCTGCTTTACCCCTACCGTTTGTTGCCAATCCAAACGAATTTTGTTGAGTATGGTCGAAGGGGTGTTTGGTCTTGCCTGGATTCTAGTAAATTGTTGTTGGGTTGTGTTATTCGTGGCCAGTCAAATAAAATTTCATGTTGATGAAATATTTAGGCCAGGTGTTTGATGTTTTATATAAATTATATATATATATATATATATATATATATATATAAATTATTTTTCTGATTTTCTTTATATATATATATATATACAAGTAATGATTGGTGTTTATATCAATATCACATGCTTGATTAAGTAATAGTTGCATTAATTGACTTGTTTGGACGATTTGTTTTAATCCTCGAATCACGTCGGATATCTTATTAACTGGAACAAACACGTAATTTTACATGTCATGCTCTGTAAAGTCGAAAAGGCTCTCTTCATATGTTTTACTTCAATCAAGTTTTCGCGAAAAATATTTTTAAATGCATGGTCGACATTGTTGTGAAACTGTTACCTATTTTACTTTGTTCTATTCAGTTAAGAAATAGTGGAATGTATGTGATATGACAACAAATAATAAAATCAAGATTGCGGACTTTACGCGAACAATAATCTAAATTAAACGAACATTATTTGCACGGGTGGTGATAAAAATTACTTTTCAATCAAGATTGCGATTTTATATAAACACCTGACCTATTATATACGTTCATATGTCAGTATAAACTAAGAATTGTATAGATTAGAAAAGGCAATTCATCCAGGAGACCGGTTTCGTCCTTTTTGGGAACTCATCACGTACTGGCCAGAATTTGCCGCAGACAGGGTTGGAACCTTGGCATTTCTGCTTCGGAATCTAATGCTCTAACCACTGAGCCACCCTGCCACAGACTTGCCCATGTTCGATCCCTGTCCGCGGCAAATTTTGGTCAGTACGTGATGAGTACCCAAAAAGGACGAAACCGGTCTGCTGAATGAATTGCCTTCTCTACACTATACAATTCTTGGTTTATACTGACACATGTAAGTAATTAATTGGTCAGCTGCTTATATCAAGATCACAACATTGATTACAGTAATTGTTATCACCGTTCGCGCAGTTAATGTTCGCTTAATTATACAAACCATTTGTAAATACTGAATTTGTCATATTATAACCTAAATACAACTTTCCATTCATTTAAAAATATCACTGACTATTTGAAATAATTTATAAAACATTTTCTGCGATCTTCAGATAAATAAGTGTCCTACTTTATTTATCTAGCTACTTAACGAATCAAAACTAACATCAATCGCGTTCCGTTAAAAGAACTTTGGACAATACTATTTAAATAAAATTTGCGATCTTGATATAGACACCTGTCTCATTATGCACATAAATTTCTTAATATAAACCAAGCATTGTATAATGTAGTAAAGTGGAATCAGCCATTAGACCGGTTTCGTCCTTATTTTGAACCCATCACGTACTATCTAGAATTTGATGCGCACATGGCTCAAACCTAGGCACATATTATTAGAAATCTGTTGCTCTAACCACCGAGACACCCTGCCGCATACAACACAAATATTAGTTATATGTTAACTTATCTTTCTTGGTTAGCCTTCCCTTAGGTGGAGCCTATAAAGCATACATTTATCCATGAAGTTTCGACAAACTTACCGCAATCTATCATTAAAGAATAGACACCACGCTGCTTGCACAGGTAGTACTGAATTGAAAATATTTATATAATTAAATGATATAAAGATCTGTCCCATTATCTTCATACATTCGTCGGTATAGCCTAAGAATTTTATAAAGTAGCAATGGAATTTAATCTAATTGATCCCCAATAGGAACTTTCTAGAATTTGCCACGGACAGATCGCAAACTTAATTTAAATAATTGTTATCACTGCCCGCGCAAACAATGTTCGTTTAATTATATAAATGTTCATTTCAATACCAATTACTCATGTAGCATGGTGTCTGTTCTATAATGACAGATTGAGGATGATTATACGGAAATTAGAGTCTAAAAGGATGAAATATGGGTTCCACCTAAATGAAAGATTAACCATAGAAACAATATATAATTGAAAATTGTGTTTATTGTGCGACAAGGTGGCTCAGTGGTTTGAGCAAAAGATTCCGAAGCCGACGTACCCAAGTACGTGCCCTATCCGCGGAAAATTCTGAAGAGTATGTGATGAGTTTATAAAAAGAACGAAACCGGTCTACTGGATAAATTGCCTTTTGTACATTATACAATGCTTAGTTTATACGAACAAATGTATGAACATAATGGGACAGGTGTTTGTATCAAGATCGCAACCTTAATTTTTATAATTTTTATCACCGCCCGCGCAACCAGTGTTTATTTAACGTCGAATACATTCTAATGAAACCTGCAGCGGAATGTTTATGTATATCGATCACACATTTAGGCATACCAGCCTATCATTTTTTAATAATTTACATTTATTAATATTGTCAGTAAAGTGATAAGAGTTTGTAAATATATGATCTAAATAATAGGTGTATTTTCTTATTCTGTGACATAGAAATTTAAATATTTTACCTGGTGGATTATTCTGAAAATTTATAATTTACCTAAGTGGATTACCTTGTTTATGAGACTCTAGGAGGTATTGTATCCCTTTGGACTAATGAGTTTCAGAGCACTGAATCTAATTCTCCAGAATCAATCATTCTATTCAATAAGGTATTAGCCTCATCATTGACATAACTGTTGCGTCCTTATTTCCTTTATAATAAGCATCTTCATTATTTAATTTAACATACAATTTATCAATATAATCTGTCTAATTAATTGACATTGTTGTTCCACATTCGTCTGCTTTAAGACATATTGCCTTGTTGGATAAAAACTCTGATCTTACGATTTTTAATTCATAATTCGACTTTCATTTATACATTCGATGCTCTAACACCTATCTTGCAAGATCCAATTCATATTCAGCTTTATCTTTTTCTGAGGTCGAATTGGGTGATCTGAATTGTGTCCAAAATAATCTCAGTTTTAGGCATGTATTCAATTCAGTCACAGTTAATGTATTTTCATCTCGTTATCATTGAGTTCCATTGACGATAAATTAGCCACCCGTTTAGACATAGCCGTTTGGTTTTTAATGTTTCTCGGTGGCCGATAGTTTTTCAAGTTTGCTAGTTTCTTCTCATGTCTCCGTATGACCTTTTTAATTTTTTAATTTCTAGCCTTGTCAGTGAACTCTGCAAAGCATTTATAATCAATTGTATCTAATTTAAACAACAACAACAAAGATTATCGTACGGTCTTTTCTATAATCAATTCCTATTTCTGTCTATCTTGTATTTTGATAAATTATTACATTAAATGTAAAGTAAGTTCATGTTTCAGAACACCTCCTACCCTTTAAATAAAGTTTGCGAGATTGAACTAAACACCAATCCCATTGTATTTTACTAGTCGTCCAACAACATAACAAAACTACCGCCAACCGCAACGCACTGACGCGTTTCGACCTCCATGATAATTTTCAGAGTACAATGGCAAACTGACCATCGATGATCAAACCACATTAAATACATATGGACATAAAAGTTAGACATGCGGCTCTCACCTCTAGCAGGCTCGCATACATTTAACTTGACTGGAAATGTCGACTACACAATTTCTATGCGGTCACGAACATTAACTGTTTGCAACTTTCGCCACATATACATGTATAGGCAATACGATTATACGCGAGTGTTGATAACAATTCTTTAAGTCAATTTTGCAAGCTTGAAGTAACCACCAATCCCATTGTTGTTCGACGACTGGTAAGGACAATGGGATTTGTGTTTACTTCAAGATCGCAAACTTGATTGAAAGAATTGTTACTACCACCCGCGCAATCAATTATTGTTAAATTGTATCTCCTACCCTATCGGGCCGAAATGGTAATCTGAACCAAAATCATTTAGGTACAAAATAAAATTTAATTTTAAGAATAAGGTATATTCCACTTTCTATTTTTTTCTCGCTTACTATTGTGTGAACAGTTTGATCACTGTCCCGTCATAGCTCGTTCTTAAGAATCATTTAATTGACAAATTCTGTTGCGCTGCTCTGTCCGCGATTTAGCTTGTCCACAATTGACTATTGCGGGAGAATTGATTGCACTGGTAAATAGCCTTTACTAGCTGATATAATGCCTAGTTTATTATGACAAATGTATATAGAGTGAGATTCGTGATTATATCAAGCTAGTAAACTTTATAAATATGATGTATTAGTCAGTCATATAAACACCAATCCTATTGAATATAACCAGTCGTAAAATATAGAAAAATTACCTATTAAACAGTAATTGATTTCGCAGATGGTAGCAACAATTCTTCACGTCAAGTTTGCGAAATTTAAGTAAACACCAATCCCATTGAATTTAACCAGTCGTCGAATAACATAGCGATTGGTGGTCGTTGTTCTATGTCGTTCACCGACTGGTTAAATACAATGAGATTGGTGTTTGCTTTGAGCTCGCAAACTCCATTTAATGAGTATAAATACTACCGACAGTCACACTTAATGACGCATTTCGAACTTCAATTGCGCCATGGCAAACTGACCAATATGTATCAAACCGCAATACGTATATGGACAAAGAAAAAATAAGTATCGGTTTTCACATGTGATAGTCTCGCATACATTATACTTGACTGGAAATGTCGGCTGCACAATTTCTGTGCAGTCACGAACTTCCGCCATATATCATTAAGTGACACAATTAAACAATTATAGATTTCACGGGTGGTGGTTCACATTAACTAACAATGCAATTTTTTGAATAAACTAAATCAGAATTATGCACTTAACAAAAATCTTGCGCGACCTGGTACGAATTATTGCAGAATCCCAATCTTGCTAAAAATTGATTTTCTGTTGAGAAAAACAGCATAAATTTTAAAATTCTATTTTGTTTTCCGTTTATGCCGGGTAATTATTTTTCTTTCTTTATTTCAATTTAATTCACCTAATATATTTTCTTGCTCATAATAGCCGTTTTTAGAAAACTATGCTTAATTTGATCGAGAAAGATACTTTTTGCCGTTGGCTCAATCAGAAAATTCCTTATCTAAATCAAGTGTGCTAAATTGAAACCAACGCTTATCCCAAAATTTAGTGTAGAAATTATAAAAAAATACCGTCAGTAGCGGGAAATAATCGAGCCTGTGCTACCAAATGACCTCAATTCCTTTAGCACAAATTAGTTCGCACAAAATTCTTTTTTCGGGTACTGATTCGCATCGAAATAAAGTAAATTGTGACTGACGGTAGTTTTGCTATGCTGTTCCACGACTGGTAAAATACAATGAAATTAGTATTTCCTTGATATGAGTAACTTTTACCACCACCCGGGCATTCTTTTATGGTTTAAAGTATGTTCAGTTTGACGATTATTAATTGCGTGGGTGGTTGCATCAATTATTTAAAAAAAGTTTGCCAGCTTAACATGAGTACCAACGTCTTTATATATACATTTGCCAGTATAAACTAAGCATTGCGCATGGCAGTAATTGAGTTCATACAGTAAAATGGTTTCGTCTTAGAGTTTTTCTATGTTATTCGTAAAAATGGAAGCATCTGACAATATTAAAAAAGTAAATTATTAACTTAATGCCCCGTATTTGAGTTCTTTCCACTTTTTTAATGTCTACTTCTTAATTTGATGTGCTTTTATTCAATTAGGTCGATTGGTTTTGCAGCGCGTTATAGGCGGAGTGCCGGCGCTGCCCACTGGGTGACTGGTATACAAGGAAGTGCAAAACAAAATATATCTTAATGCTGATATTGGTTAAAATTTGATTTATTCTTGAGCGAATTGAGCTCCATTTGAGAACAAACCGTTGCATAGATGGATGTGTCTAATCAAGTTCATTGAAAAATTGCTTTTCGTTGGATTTTAGACACGCTCCATATCTAAAAGATAAATGTTTAGATTTCCTTTAGATTACAAAGAGGCTTCTTGTTCATCGGGCACTCCAGATGTATAAGCCAGAAATTATTGATGTGTTGGTTGGCCTGAAATCGAAGCGTCTATTGGATGTTAAATTTTTTTCATTTGATAATATCTCCTGATCCAATATGAAAATAATACTATAAGGTTGAACCTACCTGGTAAAATCAAATATTAGTTGGTGGTTATCTTTAATGATTTGTAGTTAGAAAGCCATTCGACTATTGAATCTCAATTCCTACAAGATGTATTAGAAGGCATATTAGCAATTGGCACAAATATAATATAGAAATGGAAATTGTGAAATATATTGCATTTCGAAGTAAAATTTTATTACAAAATCAAATGTATACGAAACACTATGCCAAGTTTAGCGCTAATGGTAGGACATATAATAGCAGCTTTCTGATGCTGAAATGGAATTGAATGGTGTAATTGCCCATATCACAATACAACTCCTGATGTATTGTTGTAATTTTTCTCATTCTACTAATAGTAGCATGTTCAAACTCTGGAAAACTATACACCATACAGCGCAGAATTATTTTCTTGTACACAAGAAATTATTTAAATCAAGGTTGCGAGCTTGATATGATCACTAATCTCATCATAAACGCATTTGTCAGTAGAAACTAAGCATTGTATAATGGAGAAATAACAATTCATCCAGAAAATGGGTTTCGTCTTTATTAGGAATACTACAATTGCCGTTCAGAATTTTGCCTGATCGCATTCGTGAAGGTGGGCCCGGCATGGTTATCCCTAACATCTTCGTCAAAATAATGTAGCTGGTTGGGAACCACTACCAATGAGTTAACGAATAACATATTTAATTTGTATTATGATTTGCGTAGCGAGTAACAAGTTAGTTTAAGTAGAACTAGAAGAATATACCAAAGTCAGCATGAACGTAAGGTAAAATCTCATGTACACATGCGTTTCAAGCTTACCGGCTTCTCATCAGTAAAAGCCAGTTTTACGCCCTATACCCATCATATATTTGATATATACGTTGAGGTTTCCACCGTCTACCTGTCCCAAATTCTTAACCAGATATATTGCGAGTATAGGGTTTTGTACCTACTCCTACTGATGAATCGCGAGTGAGCACATGAGATCATACCTTCCTTTTTTATTGAACTAATCTATTGCTAGGTATTCATTAACTAATACAAAATAATATATCGTTTATTTATATGAAACAAAGAAATATAACTATTATGAAAGTATAATTAAACGAACATTGGTTGCGCGGGTGGTGATAACAATTATTATAATCAAGGTTGCGGTCTTGATATAAACACCTGACCCATTAATTACTTACATATGTCAGTATAAACTAAGAATTGTATAGTGTAGTAAAGGCAATTCATCCAGTAGACCGGTTTAGTCCTTATTGGGAACTCATCAAGTACTGGCCAGAATTTGCCGCGGACAGGATACGAACCTGGGCACGTCTGCTTCGGAATCTGGTGCTCTAACCACTGAGCTATCCTGCCGCACACTACACTACACACAATTTTCAGTTATATACTAACTAATGTAACTTGGTTAGTCAATTTTTCCTTTAGGTGGAGCTCATATGGCATCCATTTAGACCCAAAGTTCCAACTAACCATGCCCAATCTGTCATTACTGAACAGACACCACATTACATGGGGAAGTGGTATTGAAATGAACATTTATATAATTAAACGAACATTGGTTGCGCGGGTGGTGATAACAATTATTATAATCAAGGTTGCGGTCTTGATATAAACACCTGACCCATTAATTACTTACATATGTCAGTATAAACTAAGAATTGTATAGTGTAGAAAAGGCAATTCATCCAGTAGACCGGTTTCGTCCTTATTGGGAACTCATCATGTACTGGCCAGAATTTGCCAGGGACAGGGCTCGAACCTGGACACGTCTACTTCGAAATTTGGTGCTCTAAACACTGAGCCACCCTGCCGCAAACTGCATACAGTTTTCAGTTATATCCTAACTAATGTAGCTCCGTTAGTCTTTTGTCTTTTATGTGGAGTTCAAATGGCATCCATTTAGTAATCATTATCACCGTCCGCGCAACCAATGTTCGTTTAATTATTTAAATGTTCATTTCAATGCCACTTACCCAATTATTGTAGTTTATGTTCAATAATGACAGATTGTGGATGGTTAGTTGGAACTATGGGTCTAAATGGATGCTATATGAGCTCCATCTAAACGAAAAAAGGCTAATCGAGTTACATTAGCTAGCATATGAGTGAAAATTGTTTGTAGTGTGCGACAATGTGGTTCAGTGGTTAGAGCACCAGATTCCGAAGCAGACGTGCCCAGGTTCGAGTCATGTCCGCGGAAAATTCTGGCCAGTACGTGATGAGTTCCCAATAAGGACGTAGCCGGTCTACTGCATGAATTGTCTTTGCTAAACTATACAATTCTTAGTTTATACTGACAAAATGTACGTAATTAATGGGTAATGTGTTTATATCAAGTTCGCAACCTTGATTATATTAATATAATAAAAGTTTTTATATAAAATGGCCCTTTAATAAATTTAAATCCAGCTTCAAAACATTCTCCATCCTCCCTGCGTTCTGTCTCTCTGCGCCGCTACAAATGGCTTCAAAATAGACTTGCGTTGTGTACCAAACATTGCTGATCTCATAAACTGGCATAAGTAATCCTAGTTGCACTTTCGCGTAGTTACGAAATCTCACCAATGATACTAAAGAGATGGCGTCGCCAGTCACCTTTGAAATGGAGCATTTTGACATAGCCTATGGTGACATTTATTGAAGGTTCCGACGCGTCCATCATAAATGTTTTGTTTAAATGAGGCAATAATTGTGTCCCTTTTGTGCCGAAGACGAGCAAGATTATTTGTTCATCGTTTTAAAAAATTACTCTAATTGTTGTTATTATCTCTTTTCATTGTGTTTACGCCGTATGAAATTATTCATGTTCATTATGGTGTGTTTCTGTAAGTGGTGATGTTGATGGTATTCCCGAAGGCTCCCGACAACACGAGATCTAGGTTCTCATTGCCGTTTTCTTGTGCGGGACAATTGATAGCACTCGTAGGTCGGTAAAATCTAGAATCCTTCACATTTCCAGGTGCACCGATTTTTGGCCTTGATTGATGGGTTCTCAATAATCGATGCACCTGGAAATGTAAAGGATTCAAGATTTTACCGACCTACGAGTGCTATCAATTGTCCCGAACAAGAAAACGGCGGCGAGAATCTAAACAAGAAGGACAGCACTGAGCAATTAACATCCACGTTTAAACACGATATCTAGTCAAATTTGTCGTGCTAGTAACTATTTATAATTAGTAGGTGTTAACTTGATTTAAGTGTTATACATCACTGGACTCTAGACCTAGCTTCTGATATGATGGCCGCTGTGCCTAAATTAATCAATTCATGATACTAACGGTGCGTGAGCACTATTAGAATTTCTCATATCAGGCGGTCCTGTTAAAGAGATCAAGCTAACAATCTCAGATCCTCAGTGAGACTCAGCCACCCAAAATTGTTAATTTCACGGTTGCACGACAGTCAACGAAAATTTAATAATGCCTATGCTATGTTCTTGAATTTATTTACTAGTAGCAGCTGATGTCGGAATAGTAGTAGAAGAAGAAGAAGTAGTAGTAGTATTATTAGTATTGGTAGTAGTAGTATTAGTAGTAGCAGTAGTAATAGTAGTAGCTGTTGTTTTAGCATCATTAGCAGTAGTAGTTGTAGTTGTTTTTGTTGTTGGTTGTGTAGTAGTAATAGTAGCTGCATTCTTAGTAGTAGTAGTAGTAGTAGTAGCTGTTGTTTTAGCATCATTAGCAGTAGTAGTTGAAGTTGTTTTTGTTGTTGGTTGTGTAGTAGTAATAGTAGCTGCATTAGTAGTAGTAGTAGTAGTAGTAGTGGTGGTAGTAGATGTTGTTTTAGTATCATTAGCAGTAGTAGTTGTAGTTGTTTTTTTTGTTGGTTGTGTAGTAGTAATAGTAGCTGCATTCTTAGTAGTAGCAGTAGCTGTTGTTTTAGCATCATTAGCAGTAGTAGTTGTAGTTGTTTTTCTTGTTGGTTGTGTAGTATTAATAGTAGCTGCATTCTTAGTAGTAGTAGTAGTGGTAGTAGCTGTTGTTTTAGCATCATTAGCAGTAGTAGTTGTAGTTGTTTTTCTTGTTGGTTGTGTAATAGTAATAGTTGCTGCATTCTTAGTAGTAGTAGTAGTAGTAGTAGTGGTGGTGGTAGTAGCTGTTTTTTTAGAATCATTAGCAGTAGTAGTTGTAGTTGTTTATGTTGTTGGATGTGTAGTAGTAATAGTAGCTGTATTCTTAGTAGTAGTTGTTGTAGTAGTAGCCGTAGTTGTTGTTATAGTATCAGTAACTGATTTTATTAGTGAAGCAGTAGCTGCAGCAGTAGTGGCAATTCTTATATTGCATAGAAGATAATTGTCTACAAGATAGCAATAGGCTACAACTCGACATTCGCCCGAACTTACTTTTCCTGCAACGTTGATTCTCTAGAACTAATTTATAGTGCTAGTAACCCAATTTCATTGACTTAAATTATTGGTAGCGACTGTACAGTGTCAGTGCTTCCGAAGCCGAGAAATTCAGTCGCTCTTAAAAAAATCTCCCATCCATGAACAAAGCGATCATTCTAACTGGCGTCACACTCAAGGTAACCTCTGTACTGCATCATGTTTCACATTTTTATGATTCGACTAGCGAATTGAATAATTGAATTTTAAACTTTTCTTTGTCACCTTTGCTACTCATAGCTGTAACGAGAAAATGCGGACATAGTCCTTTAATTTACTCTTAGTAGTTTTGCTGAATATTTGAAAGTACTACTCAGTTTTAGTGTCGTCTTTCATTTTATCTGTAGCCGAACAAATCGAGGCTCTGAGAGGTCTCCAAATGCTGAAGTACAACCCGTCCGAGCCAATCGCGTCCTCGTTGCACGGAATGCTGGCTGTTTATGAGTAAGTGAATTAATAGCCCGGTGTTTGCTTTAAACTTGTTGTCTGCTGATAATCAGCTGGAGGCGCTAAACACTCTTAGCTTTATATTTATTGTGCGAAGAACCAGAGTGTGTGCACAAATGTATTGCACATGGTATGTCGAATACCAAACTAGTTCATGTCGGACTGAGTGGATATACCAAATTCACAATGGTAAGCAGGCTTTATCAAATTTAAGTTCGCTTATCTCCACCCGCGCCTAAAACGAACAAGACACTTCGTCAAGTAATGTGAGTCAAAAGGATGGTGCAATCTTAAGTTGCCTGGCGTTTGCTTCACCAAGTCTATATTTGGTTTCGTTGTAATGCCGGCTCATTCTGTTAAGCTGAAAGTGAGTACGAAAGACGTGGCTACTGCCCGATTGCTCCGCAACGCGCTATGTTCTAAGTCGACGCCGATTTGTGTTTAGATGAAAAGTTGAAGGTTTGAAGCGTGAAGTAAGATGGAATCAACGTGCTGATCGCTGTTTTTTACTCGAAACCTTGCGCGGAATATTATCGGTTCACACCTATTGGTGCGCGAGATTACTCTCTCCGTTCATGCTGTCTTTGGTTTATCCTTACGGTCATATGTGAAATAATTTCTTATTAGTTGCGCAACACCTAATATACAATTTCGTATATATTAGTTCTCCGCCACAAACAGTATCTAACTGTTATATATTTAATTAAATGATGTCATGATTACCGCGAAATGTGATAACTGATATCGATCAAGGCCAGAATGCATGTATTTGCTGGAGTAACAGGTGTGCCGAAATAGTTGTAATTCTCAATTTTGGTGAATTTTACCATACAATGAAATCCATCGTGTTGGTACCATGTACCGACAGGGCAACCATAATTTTGGTATCGGGTACTGACATAAAAGCTATAGTGTTGATACTCTTTACAGACATGATATATATATATATATATATATATATATATATATATATATATATATGTTGCGTTGGCTTTGAAGTCGCATTGTCTAAGACTTTATATGAAGTTAGCGTCACTACTGTAGGATTACACATTCGTTTAGGAGATTGTACCGTCATATTTTCTCACGTTGCTCACCCAAATATTTAGTTGGTAAAGATCGTAAAACCTACTCCTAATGATGAATCGCCAGTAAGCACGAAACGAATGTGCACGAGATTATACTTTCCATTCACGCTGTATTTCGATTATTTATTCTTTGAGCTAATTTATTACTAGGGTGCAATACCTAATACACAGTACATATATATATATATATATATATATATATATATATATATATATATATATATATATATATATATATATATATATATTAGTTCTCCGCCACAAACTATCTATTGGTGATCTTGTTGAAGATTAAATTTACAATTATTTTCTTTAGAGTCGAGTCCTTTGTTGAGAAATTTCACTGCGAGACAATCATGTTCATAAAACATGCAGTAAAATCCACTAGCAAACTGTTCCTGATGTCACCTTTCTTTTAAGTTTGCTTGGCTTTTACTGATATTTTACATATGCCTAGGTGGCCTTGTTTTTGTGCATGCTAACAATATCCTCGTTTTACCCATTGTGGTTTCCACATTTACTTACTTTTTTGTTTTGTGTCAGTGAAGAAAACCGATTTTGATGAGGACATGTGAAGGCAATCCGCTACTATAAGGGGATTTCATACAATTACCTGGTCCCTATTTTATCTCGAAATGTGTCTGTTTGTCGCATCTAATTTTATTTCGTTTCAAATGATCCATTAATAAATTCCGAGTATCACTTTAAAATGATAGCTTGTCAAACCAAAAAATATATAAAGAGGAGTGAAAATCATCATGGTTTATATAGAGTGTGATAAGCTGGCAACTTGAGAAGATATTCGGAATTGAGTAACGAAATATTTCGAAAAGGGAATCACAACTCTTGTTAGTCAAAACAAGGTACATTTCATACAGCTACTAGGTTTTGTGTTCGTCCTTATATGGCAACTTAGCAGCTTGGACCTTCAGTGTGATGCTAACTAGTGGCACAACAGATGGCCTTCATTTCCATTTTGAGCCTGAACGTGATCTTGTAGGTAATCGGATTGTCTTTGAAACTGAATTACCTTTTAATTGTGAGCCATCTGAACGTTTATGCACCTTCTACTGTCTAGACAAGCGACAAAGGTATACAGCCAAATGCCAATAACCAATAGCCAATAGGCGGCTTTACTTCGACGTAGCTAACCGCACATACATACATACATACGTATATGCATAGACGTATAACTGTGCCGTATATCTTACCAGTTGCACAGCAAATCAACGATAGCTTTGCTGGGTTATAAGAATGTACTAATAAAATGGGATTGATGCTTATCTCAAGCTTTCATTCTGTATTAAAGGAATTGTAAGAACCTGTGTTTAAATTCGCTCTTTTGAGCTGAGCTTCAGTCATAAACTGAATTATCGATCTGCTTCGCCTCTTCAATAAAAGACGCATGGCTTCTTGCAAATGATTATTGTGTAAATGCGTAAAGAAAAACGGTAAGTCTAAATCAACCAACTGTTGTGTCTACAGTTTGTTCAGAAACTATTGTATGCACATTAAATGTATGCATCCTCAGGTTAGATCTAGACTGTATCAAGTAGCTTACAAAATCAGGTGCTTTTGGTCGATTTTATTTTATTTTGCTGAAGATATTCGGTTTCCTTTCTAGCTTAACATTAAACATTATCGTGGCAGGCGTCTTCGTGTTATTTATCACCTTTTCCTAGTAAAAATGTGCTCGCCTGCCTATTAGACGTGTACGGTGGTGATGCTGTCGTCGTCGAGTCAGTTGTGTCGATGCTGAGCTTTGTCCAACCAATTGGCGCCTTCGCACGACGCTGGGCCGATGCTCGCTTGGATGCCGCAACCGATGGCCTTCACTCACGTCTCGCAGCCTATGCAGCATTCCCGCCACCATTGGACACGTCTCAGCCAACGGCCAAAGTGCGGGCAAGTGTGCTTTTTAGTGTCCCAACTAGTTTCACGTTCAGACAACTCGTGTAGTGGTAGCGCAAATTGCGAAACACCCGATGGCTTTAATCGTAACTGTGTCATACAAAAATGTTTGATAAAATTAGAATACACTCTCTAGATGTATAAACTGCAAAAAAAACTTCATTAAAAGTAAACGAGCATTGGTGGCGCGGGCAGTGATAACAATTGCTCTAATCAAGATTGCGAGTTTTATATAAACACCTTTCCCTTTATGTGCATACATTTGGCAGTATAAAGTAAGCACTGTGTAGTGTAGAAAAGGCAATTCATTCAGTAGACCGATTTTGTCCTTATTGGGAACTCATAACGTACTGGCCAGAATTTTCCACAGACGGGGTTTGAACCTGGGCGCGTCTCCTTCGGAATCTGGTGCTCTAACCTCTGAGCTACTTTGCCGCACACTACACAAAATTCTTCAATTATATACTGATTGATGTAACACGGCTATTTTTTTTCTTCTTTTAGATGGAGCCCATATGGCATCCATTTAGACACAAAGTTCCAACTAACCATCCCAAATCTGTTATTACTGAACAGACACCACACTACATGGTGACGTGGTACTGAAATGAACATTTATATCATTAAACGAACATTGTGTGCGCGGGCGGTGATGACAATTATTATAACCGAGTTTGCGATCTTGATATAAGCACCTGACCCATTAATTACTTACACATGTCAGTATAAACTAAGATTTGCATAGTGTAGAAAAGGCAATTCATCCAGTAGACCGGTTTCGTCCGTAATGGGAACTCATCATGTACTGGCCAGAATTTGCCGCGGACAGGACACGAACCTGGGCACTTCTGCTTCGGAATCTGGCGCTCTTACCACTGGGCCACCATGCCACACGAAAAGACAATTCATCCAGTAGACTGGTTTCGTCCTTATTGGTAACTTCATTCAAAGTTTGACGCTAAACTGACACACAATATCTATATGTAAACTTTTGCTGCGAAAGAACGCCAAGTCACCCAATTCCAGTGGAGTAAATGCTAAAGATCGTTGGTTTTCGCATGAAGTAGACGGCATTTCCAATGTCGCCGTGCCTTAAAGTTGACTTGACCTAAACTCTGTTCTGTGTAAATCTAAGCTGCCTTGTGTCTGTGTGTTGCCTAAGTAGGTATTTCCGTCTGAGCTTGATCCTCCCCTCCATAAATCGCTCTTCTTTCAAGTTTTTATGCTTTAAATTACTAATAGTTTCATCCTCTTATTGTTTTCATTATGTTCTATTCTTCTTACGCTATTTCTTAGTAAAGAATTAGTTATTAGTGGCTGCTGTAATGCTGTCTTCGATGACGATGATTACGATGGTAATGATTATGATGATGGTATTGATGATGATGTTGATAATGTTGTCGGTGGTGATGGTGGTGAAGATGATGATGATGATGATTATGATGATAGTGAGGATGATGATTATGATGGAGGTGGTTATGGTGTTGATGAGGATGTTTATGATCATGCTGGTGATGAAAATGATGCTGCTACTGATGATGATGGTGATAGTGGTGATGAGGATGATGTTGATGGTTATGGTTATGATGAGAATGATGATTATGATGGTGGTGATGAGAATGATGCTGCTGCTGATGATGGTGGTGGAGATAATGTTCATTTTGTTGGGGATGATGGTATTGATAGTGTGGGTAATGTTGATGATGATGCTGTTCATGGTTATGGTGGTAATGATAATGATGATGGTGATGATGATGGTGGTGGAGATAATGTTCATTTTGTTGAGGATGATGGTATTGATAGTTTGGGTGATGTTGATGATGATGCTGTTCATGGTTATGGTGGTAATGATAATGATGATGGTGGTGATGAGGATGATGCTGCTGCTGATGATGTTGGCGGCAATGATGATTTTGATGTTGTTGATGATAGTTTTGGTGGTGATGAGAATGATGGTGTTGGCGATGATGAGAATGATGCTGCTGTTGATGGTGGTGATGATGATTTTGTTGATGGTTATGTCGGTGATGATAATGATGATGATGAGAATGAGGCTGTTTCTGATGATGATGGTGATAATGCTGATGCTGTTGGTGGAGATAATGCTGATGTTGTTGAAGATGATTTTGGTGATGATTATGATGGCGTTGATGATTACAATTATGTTGTTGGTGATAGTGATGATGTTGATGGTGGTGATGAGGATGATGCTGCCGAAGGTGAGGGTGGTGGAGATAATGCTGGTGGTGTTGAGGATGATGTCGATGGTGGTCATGAGGATAATGCTGCTGCTGATGATGATGGTGATGATGTTAATGGTGGAGATGAGGATGATGTTGATGAGTTTTATGGTGGTGATGAGGATGATGATTTTTATTGTGATGGTGATAATGATGATGATGATATACGTAGATGGTCTGTCACCAAAGACTGACAAGCACCATTTACCTTGAGCTTGCTACGAATTTTCATTCGACAGCCTTAAAATATCCTCAGCGTCTGGCATTAGTGCCTAATAAACTATTTAAAGTTAAATTGGCGTAGATTGTGTTGTGCAGATGTCTAGGTTGCCTCGTTTCTGAGTGTTACCTAGGCAGGTATCTTCATCTGAACTAGATCCTTCCCTTCATATATCACTTATGTACACTTTTCGTTCTAAATTATTTGGTTTGTCAGTAGTATTTTTCACTTTTTATCATGGTTATGCTGCAGTGCAGTATAAGTCATTGTATTGCTGTTTACAATGATCGTGATGGCGTCGAAGAAACATTTAACGCTTGATTTTAAATGAACATAAGATAGGATGGCTATGCCGCGATTAAACTGGCAATCATCTCCGAAGACTGAACCCTGCCGATAGTGCTCTGAATTGTGTGCTTTTATGACTCGTTGGGCTATATTGGTGGGACTAACGCGCCATTAGAGTTTGACACGCTATGAACGGAAACTTGGTTGCTATTTACAGTCCACACATAGCTATGGATTTTACTGTTATACTGCAGTGAATCCGCAGTAATAGTGGCATTAAAACTGGCAAGGTACAATTAGCCAAGACCTAACTTCCATCATGCCATCAACTTCTATATATTCGGATCAAAGGGTTAGGCTGCTTAACTTAAATTATTAACTATGGCCGTTAGTTTTGCTAATACAATTAAGCAATCATTGATTGTGCGGGTGGTGGTAACATTTCTTTAAATCAAGTTTGCGAGTTTGAAGTAAACACCAACTCCATTGTATTTAACCAGTCTTCGAACAAAATAACAAAACTACCGACAGCCGAAACGCACTGACGCGTTTCGACCTTCCTTGACCATCATCAGAGTACGACGACAAACTGTCTATCGAGAATCAAACCGCATTGGATATATATGGAAATCAAATTTAGATAGGCGGCTCTCACCTCTAGCAGTCTCGCATACATTGAACTTGACTGGAAATGTCGGCTGCACAATTTCTATGCAGTCACGAACATTAACTGTTAGTAACTTTCGCTACATATACATATATATATATATATATATATATATATATATGGCAATACAATTAGACAATAATTGATTGCGCGGATGGTGGTAAAAATTATTTAAATCAAGTTTGCGAGCTTGAAGTAAACACCAATCATATTTTATAACCGTCGAACAACATAGTAAAACTATCTGCAAAATTTCCATATATATAAAATGCGGTTTGATCCTCGCTAGTCAGTTTGCCGTCGTACTCTGATGATGATCAAGGAAGGTCGAAACTCGTGAGTAAGCGTGGCTGGCTGTAGTTTTGCTATGCTGTTCGACGATTGGTTAAATACAATGGGATTGGTGTTTAATTCAAGCTCGCAAACTTGACTTTAAGAATTGTTACCACCACCCGCGCAATCATTGATTGTTTAATTGTATTACCTATATATCCATTCGTGTACAGTCTATGCGAGACTACTAGATGTGTGAGAAGCAATTATAATTTTGTTTTCCTTATATATACAATACAGACGAACAAAAACTGCTGGGAATGCGTGTGATAGCGAGCCAGTAATCTGGAACACTGTTTCACTAAGTGGGTTTTACTATCTAGTTACATGTACTTACTATTGTAATCACTATTAGGAAATTCCAGCTGGAATATGTGCAGCGTGCATGTTGTCGAGACCGGCAAGAACAAGTTTTGGACGTTTTGAATTTGCCCATACTATGCTATTTTTCTTTTACATCTGTAATAGAATACTACCTTTGATGATGCCAGCAATATTTGGCTATTTACCTACGTGGGTTTCTTACTTAACCAATGCATTTTTCTGTGGAGGAATATAATTTGATTTTAAACAATCTTAAAATTTACCATCTGTTTTGTTACCATCTAGGAAGCAAAGACTGACACCACACCAACAAATGGAGTCGCAGGCAAAAAGCTTTTAACTTGGTACGACTTGTCAAATTTTAAGGTATGTTCATCTCTTTGGTTAGACGGAGCAGAATTTTCATGCCACGTTAGGCACGTACACCAATGATCAGCCTCTATTTCATTGTCATAGCACTTTTCACTTCTGATTGCGTAATTGTTTACATTACCTACTCCGATTCTAAGGATGTCTGTTCAAAACAAATTTGGCAAATCATTGCAGTAAAGAGTTGCATACCTATGTAGATTTAGATGTATGGAGGATAGCTTAAGCCGGCATATTGCTCTCACAACTGTTGTGCTCACACGGCTGTCACACCCGTTAGGCGGTGTCGGACTTGCTCTTCTGACACCGTCAATACTCTCCTGGCGGGCGTCACAAGTAGCCTTTGAAAAGTCAAGTCCAATTGTTGATCTACCCGTAACATGAGTGCTTGCATTAGCAGGAGATAGGGCGAAGGCGATTTCTGGCGCCGTTAAAGCCCAAGTTTTTTAACAGATGGTGCTCTGTAGTTTCTGTCTATAGACCGTCTAAGAGAAGAAAGACAAAAAGTAGACCATTGGGCAGATGGTGCTCATCATCCTTGGATGGCAGGCTATCTAGCGGCAACATGTCTGAACAACAATCATCCGTCCCTACCTGAAATATGCGACCTGGTGTTATTTTAATGCCCCTATAAAACCAAGAATAGCACAATTAGCAATGCTTCTGTACTGCATCCACTGGCGCGCAGTATAAAATGATTGACTAACCAGATGCCTAACCCTGTTAATAAGCGAAAAAATTACCGTAGATGTTTCAAATTAGGGACTGTAGATTTAAAGACTCTTTGAACAAATTTGGGAGAGGATCAGTAACGTTGTGTATTCGTCGGCCAGGAAGTATAGGCGAGACTAACCGAAAGTCGGTCGGGGAGATCCTTATGAGCCGTAGGAAGTCATGCCTGCATGCACAGGCTTAAGGGAAAAGCGAGAGGAAAACGACTGGCTACATAGGACAGGCTTAAGCAAGCCTCGGGTGGTCTTCGAATGATGAAACCGGAGAAAGTTTTCTCTATCTCTACTAACACCAAAGCTATTCTACACGCGGCAACCGCCGTTAAGCCAAGAATAGATTGTTACCAGAATTGTAAGTTTCACAAAACGTTTACTACCGCCCACACGGCGGATGACGAACAATGCTGGCCTAAATTATCAGAAGCGTCGAAGCGCAAAAACCTATTCAAACTGTAAGCTCGGATCCCAAGTATTAGCAGTGGTCATTCCGCCAAGTTAGCACAAGCGCCATCCGTTTCGCTATTGTCATTTTACATTCAGATCCGACGTATTAGCAGTGGTCATTCCGCCAAGTTAGCACAAGCGCCATCCGTTTCACTATTGTCATTTTACATTCAGATCCGACGTATTAGCAGTGGTCATTCCGCCAAGTTAGCACGAGCGCCATCCGTTTCCCTATTGTCATTTTACATTCAGATCCGACGTATTAGCAGTGGTCATTCCGCCAATTTAGCACGAGCGCCATCAATTTCCCTATTGACATCTTACATTCGCTTCCGACGTTGTAGCAGTCATCATTTCGCCGAATTAGCACGAGCGCCATCCATTTACCTATTGTTATTTTACATTCAGATCCGACGTATTAGCAGTGGTCATTCCTAGGAGCTAGCACGAGCGCCATCAATTTCCCTATTGACATCTTACATTCGCTTCCGACGTTGTAGCAGTCATCATTTCGCCGAATTAGCACGAGTGCCATCCATTTACCTATTGTTATTTTACATTCAGATCCGACGTATTAGCAGTGGTCATTCCTAGGAGCTAGCACGAGCGCCATCAGTTTCCCTATTGACATCTTACATTTGCTTCCGACGAAGTAGCAGTCATCATTTCGCCGAATTAGCATGAGCGCCATCCGTTTCCCTATTGTCATTTTGCATTCGGATCTGGCGTATTAGCAGTGGTCATTCCGAGGAGTTATTAGGAGCGCCATCCGTTTCCCTATTGATATTTTACATTCAGATCCGACGTATTAGCAGTGGTAATTCCGAGGAGCTAGCACGAGCGCCATCATTTCCCTATTGATATTTTACATTCAGATCCGACGTATTAGCAGTGGTCATTCCGCCAAGTTAGCACAAGCGCCATCCGTTTCGCTATTTTCATTTTACATTCAGATCCGACGTATTAGCAGTGGTCATTCCGCCAAGTTAGCACAAGCGCCATCCGTTTCGCTATTGTCATTTTACATTCAGATCTGACGTATTAGCAGTGGTCATTCCGAGGAGTTAGCACGAGCGCCATCAGTTTCCCTATTGACATCTTACATTCGCTCCCGACTTAGTAGCAGTCATCATTACGCCGAATTAGCACGAGCGCCATCTGTTTCCCTATTATTTTATATTCAGATCCGACGTATTAGCAGAGGTCATTCCGCTGAGTTAGCACGAGCGCCATCAGTTTCCCTAGCCGTGTGTTCATTCACAAATCATTTGCAACTATGAATTTCGTGGTTGTGTAGTAGTAAAGCATTAGACTGTTTTGCTTATTTAATGCAGTTTGTGAGTATGATGTTCGTGTAGACGTGTTTCTTCTTGATTGAGAAGAAAAATATAACGTTTGTTTTTTCCACCTTAAACTTTGTTGCAACACGTTTCCGTAGATCTGTCTTCGCAATGTATGGTTGGATTTTTTTAATTTTTGCGCAATGCGAGCTTCAAATTTTGAATCTCCACGATTTGCGCTCGCGGGTTGTCGCATTGCCCTATCACAGTTTCGCAAAGATCCGATTCATCTCCATTTCCAAGTACGCTTCGAGTTTGTATTCTTTTTGGCTGAGTGCGGATTCGTTCCTTTCTCCCGAAGGCTTCAGCATCGTTCATACCGACCACTGGAAACGATGTAAGACCTAATCTTCGTTGACAGACAACGTTTCGATATGGAATTTCCCATATCATCCTCAGGCTTCTTGATTGAGAAGAAAAATATAATGTTTGTTTGTTCCATCTTCAACTTTGTTGCAACACATTTTCCTAGGTCTTTCTTCGCAATGTGTAGTTCCTTTACAAACCATTCATAACTGTGAACTTTATGGTTGTGTAGAATTAAGGCGTCCGAATATTTTGCTGATTTAATTCTGTTTTTGAGGATGATGATGATGATGATGATGATGATGATGATGATGATGATGATGATGATGATGATGATGATGATGATGATGATGATGATGATGATGATGATGATGATGATGATGATGATGATACTTATGCCTGCCTGGCGTGTCTTTACCTATGTGAATAAATGGCGTTTTTATTCCATTTTCATCTATTTTGCAAAATGAAATGAGGTGATTTTACAGAATTGAATCACGCCTTGGTTTGAAATACGAGCTACTTAGGCATTTAAATCCCTTACTCTTTTCCGAGGCAACTCTGAAAATCGATTCAATGCACAAATTGTCTTTCGTTTGAAGATAGTTGAGATGTTGGCCCTATGAACAACGCCCCGCATGAATTAACTAGCCTTCGTCAGCCAACTACCTGGTGTAACGCGGAAATACGCCAAAGCCATTAATTTGCCAATTAGCAAATATGAAATGCGTATTTTAAATGGACAAATGCTGACATTGTACGCTCTGGGAGAAGCGATATAATAATAAGGTGCAACTGACAGAGTAGTGAAAATGACTAGTTGTCAGCATACAATTAACCGGTTCTCTGTGTAGTCCGTCTTCATTGTTTCCATTCGATCAGCATTGTCGGTGTATTCTCGTGGTCTGACGATGCCTTCGTCTTAGGCCAGGAGACTGACTCTCGCCATCATGCGTGCGTGCGTGCGTGCAATGGATCGCGTTATTTCCCTACTGCTTCTCCATTGTTTCATTTCATGACGGGTCACATTTTTCTTGGTCACATCGCGGCCTACTCGACCAGATTCAACTGGGCAGCAATTCAATCTCTGCTTACGTGCATGAGGCTCGTATGTGCCGAGGGTTCTTTTTCTGCTGAAATGTCAAAATTCAAACCCTCGTCCATTGACTCACCATCCACGAGTCATGCCTAGTGAAAACTACCCAAAGTAACGAAGATCGGTGAATTGTAATTTCTTGTTTCCAGATCAGACTTCGAGAGGAGCACTTTTACACCCCTATTACTGTGATATGTTGTTATCATCTGATTTCTATGGGCATGTCGCCTGTTTGTCACTTACAGCGATCAGGCTGTGTTTTTTCAACTTTTTTTTGCAGTTGGAGCCTCCAGAACCGCCGCAAAAGCCAGCATCACCTGGCTTACCAGAGGTTGACAAACCCGCGAAACCTGTAGGCAGCACGAATAAGTCTGATAAGACAGCTGATCAGCCAAGTGAAAGTGCACACGCCAAGCTATTGGCATCGAAAGAATCAAGTAACGAAAAGGCCAATAACAACAAAAATGTCAAAAACATTAGAAGCAAAAAGGGTACGTGGTCTGCCATTTGTTGAATATATATATATATATATATATATATATATATATATATATATATATATATATATAGTTGTAGAGTGGGTTTTTTTCATGTGCTCTATGCATACGCATATATAGAGTTGATACATGCCCAGGTTCGAGCCCTGTCCGCGGTTAATTCTGGTCAGTACGTGATGAGTTCCCAATAAGGACGAAACCGGTCTACTGGATGAATTGCCTTTTCTGCACCATACTCTGACAAATGTATGTACTTAACAGGTCAGGTGTTTATACATCAAGATCGCAACCTTGATTATAGTATTCTGACGATGATTGACTTTATATGCAATAGGGCTATTTCAGAGGAACATTCTATCTCCATAGTAGACGAGTTCGATCCTCTTCACCATTTATTACTGCTGTCGTTACCAATATTACTACTACTACTACTACCACTAATACACGGCATTACTCCAGCGTGATGTCCTTTATTCTTCACTGCTGAAATGAAATTAGCAGTCATGCGTGAACACTAGACCGTCCGTTCCCAGTCAGGGATTGAGACTACTAATCTGACTTCTCTTTATTGGCTTGTCTGATGTGCGATAATGCCCATCGTCACGCCAACGGCTGAGTCCAGTCTCCTGTGATGGACAGTCTTCATACGAAACAAATTAAATTCACTCCTGTCGTTAAGTGGTCCAGCGAAATGTAATATAGCCTCAGATCTGTAGACTGATCAACGATTATGTAATGCTTTAGCCG
This sequence comes from Eudiplozoon nipponicum, assembly GCA_029291075.1. NCBI lineage: Eukaryota > Metazoa > Platyhelminthes > Monogenea > Mazocraeidea > Diplozoidae > Eudiplozoon > Eudiplozoon nipponicum. Next base: position 44,204 of record JAQBSW010003564.1, read on the forward strand.
TAACAACTGTCTCATTGGCAAAGACCAAGTTAGTGTCAGACTCTAAAAATATACCTTCTCGTTATGTTAAACATTTGAATTTACAAATAAATTGCGTATTAAAGCAAAAACGTATTGCATAGTCCTTCAATAACATATTTCACGGTAAAAAAATTATCATTGACTACCAAATGCCTATTTATTTTAGACTATTTCACTTATTTGGAAGTGCTCTCGTAGCAACTTCATAAACGCTATATCGTAAAAGTTTTAAAATTAAACTATAATTACGCAAAATATTTTTTTTATTAAGTCAGTGCTAATTCTGGCTGCGCTTCCACACAGCATGTTATGGACACCTCGCCCACATGTGGGCTATTTATTGACATTGGGCAGACATGAGTTTGCAATATACGACGCGTTGTGTATTAAGCTAGGTCGGTCCGATTTACGGTAGCAGTGCCAGAAGGCATGCGTCTACTGCTGCGTGAATCGAGGCTGTTTAATGTATTTGATTGATAGCTTGCTTATTCAATACGCTCATCTTGTTTCAATTTGATATTTGGTTTTACAATTAAACGCTCATCAATTGCTTGGATGGTGGTAACATTTCTTCAAAATCAAGTTTACGAGCTTGAAATAAACATAAATCCCATTTTATTCAATCAGTCGGTGAACAGCATAGCAAAGCTACTGCCAGTCGCAACGCACAGCAAACTGACTATCCAGGATCAAACCGAATTGCATATATATGAAAAGCCTAATTGGATAGGAGGCTCTCATATCTAGTAGCCTTGCATACATTGTACTTGACTAGAAATGTCGGCTGCAAAATTTCTATGCAGTCACGAACATTAGCTGTTTTCAGCTTTCGCCACACACACATATATCTAGACAATACAATTTAACAATAATTGATTGCGCGGGTGGTGGTAACAACTCTTTAAATCAAGTTTGCGAGCTTGAAGTAAAAACCAATCCAATTGTATTTAACCATTCGTCGAACAACATAACAAAACTACCGCAGTCGCACGCACTGACGCGTTTCGACCTTCCATGATGATCATCAGAGTACGACGGCAAACTGACTAGCAGGAATCCAACCGCATTGCATATATATGTGGAAAGCAACATTAGATATGCCTAGCCCTGAAGCTGACTTGGCCATAATGTTGTGTTGTGTAGAGGTTCAGTGTGCCTCACATCCGTGAGTTATCCTGATAAATATACTCATAGTAACAAAGTTCTCTCTTTATCTATCTTTCTATATATATATCATAAATCTCACTGATAATTTGTGTGCCTAAATTATTTTTGTCGTTATTGATATTTTTCGCTTCTTATGGTTGTATGACAGTGAACCATTATTCAATTTCGACTTCTGTATGGCTGTGCAAGATTATGACCATGATGATACACATTTATCCTATTGTAGGTATCGTTTAACTAGGATGCTGCGTTTTGTAATTTGCACTATTAGGGGTGAGTGTGTTCGTTTGCTGTGGCTACAATTAGAGTTAGCAAAGCAGACATGACTGAAGCACGCCTTGCGCCATCGTCCTGATACCGGCTGTGTTACTGCAGCTGCCGATAACTGGAGGTTTTCGAAGAACCAGTTTATCAATAACGATAAGCTAAACTTGTTTTCCCGTCCTGACATATTTATTTTTGTCAAGTTTTCGGTATAAAATTGCGCCTACCTACATCTAGACGGTGACAAATGTAATCTCAGGTACTTAGGCTTTCGATATGGCGTACGAAGTAATAGTAGTTGTAAATGTACGATGTAAGGGCATAATCCCATGTGCACATGCATTTCGTAATTTCTGGCGACATATTGGTAGGAGCCGGAACTGTATCCCGAACCCACTGTAAATTTGTTTAATAAATTTGTATGAGTAGTGGATTCGCCCATATATGATATTCTTATCAATTCGACTCAAAGTCAACTCAACATATATTATACTTTACAACTCTGTAATGAGTGTCCGCACCAGAATCTGAGAAACAGTCTAAACTTTGCCGAAGTTGAGGCTTAAAAAATGCTGAAATACCTGCTTTTTCGTGAGTATCAGTTGTTCGTGTGGTAGGTATAGGGCTTAGTGCCGGCTACTACAGATGAGTCGTCATTAATCGCGAAACGAATGTGTACATGCGATTATACTTTACGTTCATGCTGTCTTTGGTTTTCCCTTCTGGTCATAATTTAAATAATTTGTTATTCGGTGCGCAACACCAAATACATAATTGCATATATATTAGTTCTTCGGAAAAACAGTATTTAACTGTTAAATATTGAATTGAATGATGTCATGCTTACCGCGAAATGTGATAACTGATATCGATCAAGACCAGGGTGTATGGAATTGTCGGAGTAACAAGTGTTGAGAAGTAGTTGAAATTCTCACTTTTTATCTTTAGTATACCTTGAAATCCATAGTGTTAGTATAATATACCTATTCGGCAACTATAGTGTTGGTATCCGGTACTGACAAAACAGCCGTAGTGTTGGTATCCTTTACAGACCTGGTATATATATCGTTCATCTCCCATGAGCAACGGGAAATATTAGGTTTGCTAAACGAAATATTGCTTTTGTTTACACATCTCACTTATTGACAACTGCAAGCATTTTGCTTATTTCCAAAAGATAAAAAAGTGAAAATTTTAACGAGAAGATAACACGAAATAGGCATGTCAGTCTGTATGAAATTTTAAAATCACATTGATTTCCGGATTCATGGATTAACAAGATATTTCAATTATGATCAACTGCTGTGTTAATTTATATTGGAATGACACGAATTTTTAATAATAATAGTGCGCTGGCAATGTTGGCCCTCTTTAGGGATGGGCAATATATCGTTCTTCTACAGCCCACGCGCAACTGATAATACTAACGGAAATACTGATTCCATTGGTATGCTGCAGTGGAATAGCAGTTTTTTTGGAAAGCTGATTCATTTCTGTCATGATTTTATAAATGACGTGATACAGTGTGTTTATGACATGCCACTTTGAGAGCCGTGAGGAAGCGGTATCACCGAGGTTGGCTAGCCTTAGATTGCCTCACTTTTGTGTGTTATCTAGTTAAATATAATCCTAGTAACTAGGTCCTTCCCTTCATAAATCTCTTTATTAATTTGTGTGCCTAAATGATTATTTTTTTCGCTATTTCTAAAACGTTTCTTGCTTCTTTGGTATTCTTCTCATGGTGATGTCAGTGAAACATTAGTTATTAATGACTTTGGTATTGCTGCGCATGATAATGATGACATATAAGTGCATTCATGGAGATACAGAAGCATAAAATGGGGAAAAATATTTCTTTTTATCATATAATAAAACAATCATTGATTGCGCGGTTGGTGGTAACAATTCTTTTAATCAAGTTTTCGAGCTTGATGTAAACACCAATCTAATTTTATTTAATCAGTTGTCGAACAACTGCCGATAGGTTTGCTATGTTGTTCGACGAATAGTTTAATACAATGAGATTAGTGCTTACTTCAAAGCTTGCAAATTTGATTTTAAATATATTTGTGTAATTGCGTATTTTTTTGCTTATCTTTGTTCATGACAAGGATGGTAAATGTATGCCAAAATTATTTTTCTTCTTGTACCGACGTGTTAGAATTCTTTTCTTTCATTATTTTAACTCGACGTTTTTGTTTGGTAAATAGATTTGGTGCATCAGAACAAGGACCAGCAAAATAAGCCAACCTATAAGTCAAGCAAGGTAGCGAATAGCGATAGATGTTCAAGTGTAAACTCTGCAATTTTCTCCAGAGGCAGTTCTTCAGGCATTTCGAAAGCTCCAACTGGTGGTTATCCAATGAACGCCGTTACTGCACTTCGAATGCTGACTACTGGAACACTTTCACACCCACAAGTTGACTTAGATGCGAGTGATGAAGAACTGGACGGTGATCTTGCACTCCAACCAGCACAATCATCCCATCCTGTTTCTCGCAGTTGCGAAAGTAGTTCGTGCAAAGTCGCAAACAGTCATTTCGCAAAAGTACCGGAGTTAGTCAACAAATCCAGTGTTGGCGACAAAGAGAAACACGAGAGCAAGCCGGACAACGAAACATTAGCCAGGAATACTGACAATCAAAAATTTGACGCTTCAGCTTCTATAAACAAGACTATCAGGCCGATTACTTCGGCTGTGTCGGATGAAGAGAAGCAGAAAAACTCCAGCGAATCTGCAGGTTCACTAGGTTATGAAAACCGACTTTCCCAGTCGCCATCTGCGAATCTCGAGTTAAGTACTGGCGAATTCTCCGAGAGTCAAATCATTGGGCCAGTATCGGCTATTCAGAAAAACGAGACACATTTAACACAGCCTATGGACAGCGGGACATCCACAACCGGGAAATCGTACGATACAAATCTAACGCTCCCATCTAGCTCTACGCTTAATGAACATTCGAGCGCAAAACTCGACGGCACACCTCACAATGTTCTATGTCGTACAAAAGATGGTAAGCTAGATGAGGCCATCGGTGAAGATGCATTTGTTTGCCCTCTTCCGATATCGGAGACAGGCGCTGTACACACTTCACACACCTCCGGCAATCCACAATTAGCAGTAAACTGTTGTACGAGAAAAGAAAATCAAGAGGCAGTCACGAAGAGTTTAGAACAATCAGATGAGCTTTTGTCATCAATTGATGATCACTTGGAACAGGTAGATCAGGCGAATCTGACTAGTGCTGCCGATACACCATCACTGGGACACGTGGGTGGACCTCGAGTACCTTTTGATACCGACTGTAAAATGTCTGAAATACACGCTGAAAAATATTTCCAAGTAATCGAGGCTACAACAACTAACAGCAATAAAACTACCTCCCCCATTGCACCTGTGTACGAAAACATCAATATCGATGAAATTGACGCGATTACGGATAACGTTACCTGCCAACAGTATAGCCGGAATATTGAAAATACGAAAAATGAAGCTAAACATGCAAACGAAGGGGATGTAAATGAGACTTCGTTGAAGACGCTTACTAACTGTCAGCAGAAATCAACGCGAGCAGGTGAACTAACTACTGTTGAGACCGAGTCTGAATCAAAATTGGATCAATTTCCTCAATCGTCGTTAGAAAGTCAATCTGTTCTTTTGCCAGAATTAAATAAATCCATTCTCCTTAACCAATCGTTCCCCGTGAAAGTAGCCGCCACGCGCCATGCCTCCGGTACAGAGCTATTGTCTGAAGCCGAGGAACGCCATTTTCCAGACCAAACTACGCTCGGAAATGTCGTTACCGCAGGTTTTTCGCCTGCGTTAGAAAAGCAAGCATCACTTAGTTTTTGTTCGTCTGATGAAGAAATCAGTCGAATCGCGTTACGCTCCGAGGATGTTTCTTTGCCTGAAAATGCTCAAACGTGCAAAACGACTGGAGAAACACATCAAAGTGTGATGCAATCAGTACAAGAGCGGGCCTATAAATCGGAAAGTTTACCTACGTGTACGTACATTGATCGGTCCTCGTTTATGAATAAAACAGACAGTGAGAGCCCTCATAGACCAGTAGTTTCACCCGAAGCTGATTTGAATTCATTTGAGCGTACTAAGCTAGAGTCAGATTGTCCATGTCTAAAAGAAGCGCAGGTTTCAGAGAGCAATGTTGAACACGTAGCATTGCCTGTCGCACATTCCCCAGGTTCTTCACTGATTTATGCAGCAGTTCCGGTCAGTGAGGCTGATGAAAGAGACACGATGCTTGTTTCGGAAAATAGAGAAAGTTCACTCGAAAGTCTGATTTCGCGTGTAGATCACACTCCAGACGCAGTTCTTTCTGAAATGCTACCGTTAGCCGACAACACTCATCAGACTCCGTTAAGTAAAATTTCTTCTAAAAAAACTATTAGTGTTGTTGATAGGACTGCAAATTCCCATTCACCTAGACTAGAAAATATTATCCCGCCTGCTATTCCATCGTCGATTCATACTGAGCGTCTAACGGAGGCAATATATCCAAACTCCTGTGGTGACTCAGAAGTTGGCCTTCTTAATGATGGTGACAACCACTTGTGTTTGGCAAGTGCTGCAAATACAACCGACAAAGAAGCTCAGCTAGAGCAAACGAGGCAAACGCATGCCGGTTACACGTGTGATTTGAGTGATAAGACGATTTTAGTTGATTCGGTTGAAATTGTTCAGGCCACGATCGTTGCAAATGTCGACTTTACGTCTAAAGCAGCGGCTAGTGATACTGTAACTGACGCTAATGAGTTGGAACGTGGCAGCATACACAGCGTATCTGTAGCGCTTCAGAATGATGCCCAAGTTTGCAGATCACCAGGTGATGCCGATAAGACTGAGGTGAAGCCAGTCCGTTATACAAGCGACAATTCACACTTTAACAACTCGGACGAGAGCTTAAATGCTGACTGTGTGTCTGACAAACAGGTGCTGACTATGAATTCGGGTTTTTATGAAAACGAAATAAATACCATTGCTCGTTACTTTGTATCAACTTCTGATGAACTGGAGGTAAATCAGGAGAACAGCACGGAATTAGACAATTCAAAGAGCAAAGCATTTACAGAAGAATCCCTCGCATCCAATGCTATCGAAATGTCGGCAAAACTTGGCGTACGCGCAGATGGCAAGAGAGTAATTGATGAGCTAGATGCTACTATGTTTAATGAACCCGTTGTTGAACATTCTGGGGACTCAGCAAGAAATTTAATCGTCATAACCAAATCCACAGTAGTGAGTCTCGACAACATGGAAGATAGTGGACGTGACAAATGTGCATCTAAGAATACGTCATTATTCCGGTGCAATTCACCTGAAACCAATTTTGAAGCACATGATGCTGAAGCTTCTTCCTGCACATTGAACAACGAAGGTTTGTCCGGTGGCATATCTACTTGGGTCTGCACAGAATCGGTAGTAACACCGATGTTGCACAGTCCACCCTCCAGTGTTGACCAAACACCAGTAACAGGCAGTCAAGATTGCGAACCATTATCGGATGTCTCGTCGGCTAATAAGGCAATTGCTAAAAAGTTTGTAGAGTTAAAAAGCGAAATCGTTGATTCGAATAAATCTTTTGGTGTAGCAGACACAGGTGACCGCGACAGTACGTGTGAACCAGAAAGGCCGAGTTTTGATAATCTATTAAAATCCGATTTTGAGCGTCCTATGTCTTATGTGTGCAACGATTCGGATGAAGAAGTTACCTATAAAGGTTTAGCACTGTCAACAGGAGGTCAGGCATCGGAAGCGAAAGAGAACGATTGCATGTCATCCAACAATGCACATGTCACTGGTAATTGGATAACAGAATGCGATGTTATCAATCGAACTGATTTGGCTAGTGCAAGACAAAGTCCTACGCCTCAGGGTAGTTTTAGTGAAGACGCAAGCATTTATATCAATACCACCCACGAGGAATGCTTCGAAACATTATCTACTAAGACTGTTGAAAACACAGTCGACATTGAGACTTCGAGATATTGTCAGCCTTCTGAAGGCATAGAAGCAAGTAGTCAACTTGAAGACGACACTTATGACCAATCAATAGGAGCAATTGAGGCGAATCAAGGCTACACTCCGTCAAGTACACTTTTAGGTGTGAGTAGTCAGGCTTTAAAAGAGAAAGACGAACTTCGAGAAAGCGACTATGGAGAACGGATGCAGGAAGGAGATTGTGCATTTTTGGCAGAAATCTGCAAGACTGAGCTTGGAGATGACATCGTCAGTCAACCTACTTTAGCTGAAGTAGGCCAAGCTCGGCGCTCGGGTGACTCCGATTTGTTGAACGTAGTCGCTCAGCTTAGCGATGAAAAACAACGAATATTGCCTTATTCATAAGTAAAGAACGCACATCACTCTCTGACATACTGTGCTCCAGGAGATCTTGGAGTCAATTGTCTGATGAACTAAGCCTTTTCTCTGGACCACTTAAAGGTCATCAACAGTAGCCGAACGTCCATTGTGCATGTGATGGCAACTATTCTGATAGGGCACTTAGGAAGCAGCATCGTCAGTTACTTTATTGCTTGGATGGCAGCCGAAAGCAGCATCGACTTAGGCATCCGACATTGTTTACGAGATTGGTACAATCGTATCTATTAAGTGGGGGGAAAATTTAAGATACTGCTGCCGGATGTCTGGCCATAAATTTGATAACAATTAATTAGCGAATTTAAGCTGAGCGCAAGTCTGTAGCAGTATATTTGTGCCTCCGCAATGGTTGATGATACTGAGAATAAATTAAAGATGAAAGCAATTACCTGAGAATCCAATTGTAAAAAAGTTTTTCTTTTTCGACGACATTTATTGGCATTGGCACGAAGAAAATTGCTGCTATATCTTTAGATGGTCCAGGTGTGGTAGGTATATGCTGATAGGATTACGCACGAGAAAGGTTACCATTAGAGACAGCCTTTAGCGAATGATCATTTATGAACAATGTAGTGTTGTAAATTGTTGCAGGTTATCCATAATCGTTTGTTACATAGCAAAAACTGATATAATATTACTTAAAATCAAGTTTGTGGAGTCTAAATATAATTTCAAATCCTGCTCACCGGTCTCTTGGGTGGCCACTGTTATTCGCGTAATCGGTCATTTCATTACGTTGCAATGCACCAGCCTTAACTAAGATCGTCTTGAATTGGCGAAAATAAAGTGACAGTCCAGAGACAAAGAGGTCATTTGCGAAGCCTGGTCAATTTTGACACCGACCGTGCTAGGTATCTAGACATCACTATATATATATATATATATATAACGAATATAGATAATTAAACTAAATCGACCGACGAAGTTCACGATAATTTTCTGGTTTTCGCGAACTTTTTGCTTCTGTGCATATCCTTCTTGCTTTTTTTGCTTTATTCGATTTTGACCTAATCATTATTATGTAACCTCGAAAATTTTCGGCTTAACGACCATCGGCCTTTGGTTTGTCGTATCGGCGGCGTCATATTGGATTTTGCCGCTGCTTAGTGAAGTCTGTTTCTCGCTTAAAACAAATTACGATGCCCTATTACATATTTTCAATAGTTGTCACAATTTACCACGTCTTATCTGTAAGGAATTGAGTTGTGTTGGAGCATTAAATGCACATTTTTCTCCTCTATGTCTTTGTTAGTCCTTAAGCAGTCCAGTGAAATTGCTTTCAGATTTTGGTCGTATGTTCCACGGCTCTACTGACGTCCAATTGACTGGAAAATGGTCGACTTTATCATATGGGCAATCGAACAGTAAGTGGCGCCTACTCGGATATAAGCATAATTCTTTAAATCTATCTTACGAGCTTGAAATAAGCATCAATCCCGTTGTATTGAACCAGCCGTCAAACAATGCTGCAAAACTACTATCAGTCACACGCAGCTATACTGTTCGTCATCTAGATAAATACAACTGGATTGGTGCTTACTTCAAGCTCGCAAGTTTGATTTAAAGACTTGTTACCACCACCCGCACAATCACTGATTGGTGATTATTTTATTACATATAATCATAATTCGTTATTTAAAGTAATCCCTTTGGTTATTTGCAGTTGACAACTGACTGCACACACGTAACTAAACCAAATTAACAATGTAGATAGATTGACTCATTGTGTGGTCATTATGAATAGACCGACTCCATAAAAGCTCCTATTCTTATGAAGCCTGACAAGTGGTGCATCAAACCAACTACTTTATGTGTATGCGTGTCACTCATCTCTCCTCCTTTGTTTAAAATTGCATATTGATCTACATCGCAGGAATGGGCCTAAAGCGCATTTCAGAAGGTAAATATGTACTGAGTGGGAATTTGTAATTTCACGCGAATCGATGACCAAAAAACAAGAAAATCTGGCTCACTAATTCCACAATTGCAGTCTTCACATTTTTGTATATTGTTTTTTCTATGTGCAATATATTATTTGTAATCAAATTCCATTTAGTCATTGCTCTTTAAATTGGACTATATTTTATGTGTCTCATGTATGTGGATATTATCGTTTTAATGTATAAATTTTAACTCAGTCATTGATTTTTTGTTTTCTTTAACAATCATTTGTTTGTCAGACCTGCATTCACGTTTTGGAAGATTTGTTAATTGTTGAACAGTTTGTCTTCGTTTTATTTAGGCTAGTTATCTTAATTGCCACTGTGTAGTTGTCTTATTTACTTTCGAACATTTTCAAAACAATACTCAGCTTAGGCCGGTTTCGAAAACATTCTGCCAAAGTTGAAATTCTGCATTAGTGTTGTTGTCAATAAGCCTCAAATAGAACCTCAGCTAAGAGAACTCCGTCATACACTTGGACTTATACTATGGCTTTCGATTTTTTTGGCGAGATCAAAATTGTCAAATCATGTTACGAGTAACAGCTTTCAGTAATTCGCGTCTTCTTCGATGACAAGGTAGATTAGAAAGGTTTCTTTCACTGTTTCCATACTTCAATTATTCTGACCAACAGCTTTAATTTTAGCAACTGTTTACTTCGTGTATGTGTGTGTAAATGTTTTTTTCAATCTTAAAGAAGGCTAACGAAGGCCTGTGCGTGCAATGTGGAACCGCAAAAAAACGATATATTACTGCTATTTTGCAACTTTACGGATACAACAGCCATAAAAATTGACCATTAATTCAATTAAACGAACACTGGTTGCGCGGGCGGTTTGAACAATTATTTAAATTAAGTTTGCGATCCTGACAAATGTGTGGTGTTTACATCAACATTGAATTTAAATAACCATGAAAATTTGTGAACGAGATTGATCGCTTCCAGACCAGATTTAAAAATTGATTAATGCGAAAAGCATAGAAATTCCATACGAGAACTGATACGTTATTGTTTGATTTAACTTATTTCGTTAAACTGGCTTCGAAAACGCGCTGGTCCCATTCTAAATAGCGTCTGTGAGTTTTGTTGCATCTCATATAATCGAAGATGCATATAGTATTTTTCCAATTCCTGCGTTTTGTGCACATTCTTTGTTGTATATACTTTTTTTCTTCCGAAAACTTTTCATATTGTTCGACTTATAATGATTTAATAAATTATTAAAATTATCGATACGAGATGTGTTATAATTCACTGAAATCTGAATTTTGTTTTGTCAAAGCTACGAAGTTAATTTGCGAGACTTTTCTTGGGACTATTTTCTGCGCATGTAGAATTCTATCTGATATTCACCGTCGGCAATCATCTCTTTTTTTCCTTTTTTTAGAATTGACTGTGTTCGTATTTAACTCACAGAGATTGAATGGCTCGTTAATAGTTTACTTATTTCGCTCATATTCCATTAGACGCATTGGTGAATAGAGTGATGTTTTTAAAGCGTATATAGTTAAAAATTTAATTAATCTTCTATAAGGTTATCACAAACAACTGAGACATGCTCAAAACTCCCGTTTTTAATGCGATTTCGGACAGCCTTTCCTTCAGGCTAATAATCTTTGGTACAGAATTTCGATTTAAGGCTCCAACTAGCCATTGTCCATCTATCCGTATACGGCAGACGCCATTCCACCTGGGAAGGCGATATTCAATTAAAGTTTTTATGGCAGGATTTCATCATGTACATTTCGGCGGTATAAAGGAAATATTGCATATGCTAGTAAATGCAATTCATCAAGTAGGTCGATTTCATCACTATGCGGCATTCATTAATTACACGCCTGTATTGTTCTTACCCGGGAACAATTGCGTCGGTATCTTGCAACTCATCTATTGTACCACCCAAGAAGGGAACTACATTTAATATTCAGTCATATAACAAATTAAGATTTTTGATCCGTCTTTCCTTCAGGTAGCAAATGTAATTTATCAGGTAGACGGCTTTCGCTACTGCGAAATACCCCTTAGAATTAATCAGAATTTCTGCGTTCACCAAATGGACACAACACCATTTTCTAAATACAAACTTAACCTCTTATCCAAAGGAGCTAGGCATTGCATGTAATTTTTCATTTGATACCAACTTTTGTCTTGGTCAGTTTTTGCAAGTTTAAAATTCAGTTTTAAAACGAGGCCAACCTGAGTTACCTAAATCAAAGACTGGCCAAACACAAGACAGCTTACATTGAAAAATGTAAGTAGTAGCGTACCAAGCAAGACGAAATCTGGTCTACTATATAAATTACATTTACTATCTTATGATAATTTAGTTTATGCTATATATATATATATATATATATATATATATATATATATATATTGTAGTGACTCGGAATCTCTAAAATGTGATAATGACACAATGCCACTATTGCCGAGGAGTAAACCGCAAGAGCTCCATTCCTGCAACCACGAAATGCGTATGAATTAGGCAATCAGTGATTGCCCGAGTGATGGTATATTTTTAATTCAAGCTAACGGACTACATTTACGCAATGCAAATGAGTTAAAAATATGTATGCAAGTCTACCGAACATAAAGCCGCATTTAATCTTTCAAAGTTTCTTCATTCCTATTAGGAACTTCGCCAGCATGTTTTTTGGATGGTCAAGAAATGCTAGAACGTGTCATTACGTGTAACTCAAAAATATTTGGCGACTGGTTAAACAATTTTGCAAACTTGATGTGAATAGTTATCAGCACTCGAGCACTCAGGTGGACTCTTCGGTGCGTTCCCACCTCACTGATGGAGGTCAAACTAATGTGCAAGTAAAAGCAACGCAACAGCGATCCCAAGCTTCCGCTTCGAACAGTCTCGGAAATTACTCTATTTTCATCGGCGGTCACGAACACAATTCCCCAGTAGACATCGCTATTGTTATTTTTGGTTTACAAACAAAGTATTGCAGCAGAAGAAGTTCATCGGTAAAGTTGTAGGCGCAAAATTTATTAAATATAGCAGATAATACGACGATGTCCACATTCACCTAGATTGCTAGCATTCTTCTACCATGCTAAGCAAGTATCTGCAGTAGAGCCTTATTATTTCTGTATTTCGATCGATATAGAATTATTTATAACAATTTAAATCAACTCTGCCGACTGGAAATAGGCATAGAGTCTATGTATGTTCTGCCATTTCTATCATCGTTGGGGACTCGATCTGACTGTAAGCATGACGGTTTTTGTGCCTTCATGCCTCAAGTTTTACTGGTGGCGCATTAGTTATAGCCAATGAAGAAATTAGATTAAAACAGTCTCAGCCCACACTATGATTGGCCGCTGTAGTAGTAGTAGTAAAGCACCATGAATTGCAGTGTTAAAGATCACACGGAGATGAAATCCCCATCAGTCGGCAATCTTTGTAGTATGCCTGAGACAGCGATAGGTAGAAACGCATCCTCATTTATAATCATTGCTAATTTTACTGAAGCGTATTATTGACGAGTATATTATCAGTGATGTGAACACGAACTTTGTCGGGTGTAACGGGATACAGCCATCATCACGTTTCACGCAAAGCCCTATTTCCGTTTAACTACACAGCAACACTTTGTGCTAAATAGATGGTAACGGAATGAGAGCAAGCGTGCTAGATAGTAAGGCGTTTTCGTATCTGAAGAAAACACTGGCCACTGGCGCCTGGAAAATAGAGCTCGTCAGCCTTGGTTGGCAGATTAAGAGAGAGAAAAAGGTCAACACCAACTATCTCCACTAGGAAGAAGTGACCTAGTGTTCCTTTGCAAGCTACAGGAACACTGCATCGGCCGAAGCGCAGTTCAAAACGGCCGCATTATCTGCCTAATCGTGCAGGGTGGATAAGCTAAATCTGGTTACTGAAAACACCTTGTCACTAAACCTCGATCAGGCCTTCAGGTATGCGCGTTTAATTTGAGAACATTGAAATAAATTGGGTAACAAGAATCTTTAGCACGTGCGGTGAATAAATTAGAATTTTATATTGCGTTTTCGAAACTAGAATGCATTACGCTACGAATATCACGAAACTGTATGCACCATCCTTATACACGCGTCACTGGCATTGAAGCTATGATACCACGGTAGTTTCTCAAGCTGAGCAACATGGAGACTGTATTATCCGTAGTTCACTAGCTGAAGCTTGCTTAAACTCGAGCGGCGCGCTTGAAGACGTCTACCGAAGTCAATGCCGGAAACTCTAATCACCTGACAGCCAGGACGTTTTCTATTGCGACATAAATCCTCTGTTAAGTAAAGAAAGCAGTTAAGACGTGGTCTTGGTTATGTGTGACACAAATGCCTAAGTTAGACGCTTACGCCACGCACAAATTCATATAGGGGACAGATACACCAAGTTCAATGCGCAATGACAACGGTGAACGACTGTCATGTAGCTGCGAGGAGCAAAGATTAAACCTGAATAGCATAAACTTCAGACGTAATAAATTAATGGCTTCGTGTCAAATGAAAGCTGGAAAGTGTTTCAGTAATTTTTGCAAAGAATGCATTAATATCATTAATAGGGTTCGAACGTCAGAGCTAATACCGAAAGATTGTGAGAAACTCTTCGAGTGCGATTACAGAATGAAAAGTCATTATGGCTAAGCACAAATATCCATTACAGTTTCCATGAAAATGAATAGAAAGCGATTGTACTTGCCCAAAAATGCAACGATTTTCTGCCGCTAATAGCGATAGACAAATTTGAGAAAATGACGTGTATAATTTTAATCCGCGACCTCGTTCCTCGGTCGAGAGCCCGCCTCCGTCGGGGGTGCCTAGTTCACTGTAAAAGTATCCTTCGGACGATAATAGTAATAGTTACCAATGAAACAGCACAGAGTAACAGACACCACGATAGTGCACAGGGGTGCTCATATCCACTTGCTGGGAATAGGCACCATAAAAGCATAAAACCTCGCTTGAGGCGGATTTGTCCTGCCTGATTAAAACAAAATGCTCATCACAATATTGAGGATTAAATTCACTCCTATTCACGCCGTTTGCCATATTTGGCGTATTGAAAAGATTTTGGAATTGTTCGACGAGTTACAATTCATAAACAAGAGGTGCTTTGACAAAATTATTTTGGCTTATACTTCGGATCCAAGCACGTAATTCGCGCAAATAGTTATGCTTCCACGCTGCTTTCGACTTATGAACAACATTGCGCCAGTGATGTTCCTTATTCGCTGCGTGACTAGCAGCAAACTCCTTTCGGAGCTTACTATCGAGGTTGCTGTCATATCATAATTCCGTGCACATATCGTGTGTTCAAGAGTTTTCATTTTACCGCAGATATAAAAAAGTACTTGTTTCAAGTTGGTTCCGCAGTAGTTTATTGCGGGACAGTTGATATCACTCAAAGGTCGGTAAAATCTTGACTCCCTATAACATTTCCAGGTGCACAGATTGCCTTTCCATTGATTGATGGGCTCTTGCTGATCCCGTCGCTCTGACGCCGTTCACAAATAGATTGACTGAAAATGTTGTTGAAAAAACTTGGCTAAACAGCATTTTCTAGCCATCTATTTGTGAACGGTGACGGAATCAGCGAGAACCCACCAAGCTATGCACCTGGAAAATTAAAGGAATAAAACTTTTCCAAACCTATGAGTGCTATCGATTGTCCTGCAATAGGCTACCGCGGAAAAAAATTTTAAAATGACCGTGCTGCGCAGCGAAAAGAATCGTTTAAACTACTTTTTTCGCCAGAGAAAGACTACTAGATTAAAAATAATATTACGATAAGAGAATATAACGCTATCATCATACCTATTTGTAGAAAGGTTCCATCTTCCAAAAACCTTATTTTGACTTATTGTTGATATTATTTGTGGGTTAAATCAACGAAAATCACAAAGATAAATATTGCCTCTCAAGGCCATGCATACAGACTTACGGTTTACCAAGGAAATCATTTTCTTCGCGAGCTGAACAGTCGGAATTTTCGCACACAAATTAATAACTCCTCGATACACCAAGCGAGTGTTCACATATAAGCAGTCAAGCGGAACTGCGGCAACACTGGACAACAGAAAGGCAACACCATGCCTGATTGAATCCCCCCTTTACCGGGATGGCGACAAAAGAAATATAACCTTGTGTACAAGACTGATATGAGACACATTGTAAAGTGCTCGAAGCAATACTGGAACAATGCGAACAATCACTGTGGATACCGCGTTTATGCATTCTTAGTGGGGTTAGATAAATCGTATTCAGTCGTCACTCTTTGCACGAACGAACGATTGAATGCGACTAGCGAGCACCTGCTAAATAGTGGTTTTATTTTGTATTAGGTGCTACGCATCTAGGAACAAACTAGTACAAACAGGACTAGAAGGATGAACCCAAGTAAGCATAAACGGATGGTATAATTGCATGTGCGTATTCGTTTCGTGCTTGATGGCGACTCATCAGAAGAATGCGGTTTTATGCCTCCAATACGAGTTTGTAAAGTAGCAGTTTGTGTGAACTTCAAACAAAGTCTTTGACAATGCGACTCTAAAGCCAACTCACTGTAAAGGGCACCAAAACAGTACGTTGTGTGATACCTGATACAAACACTGGTTACCAAATAGGTAAATGGTACCAGAATTATGGTTTGCGAGTCGGTACAGGGTTTGTGTTAATTTTCCTCTTCATAGTTGAAACGCTACTCAAGGCTGACGAGTAAAATCTTCCCAGTAGACCTGTTTAAAGCACTACAATATGCCTTCGCTTCCTCTATTAGAAAAAGCAGTCTTGATAAGAATTTACAGTGACAGGAAATCAAACCCGATACCTCTACGGATGTAACAATTTTAAGACAATAAGAAGAACGTATGATGTTTTCAAGTTCTGGGGAAATTATAAATTTTCTAGGACTAAAAATAATGCCCCATTGGAAATATGAATATAATATTTTGTGATGGCTTTCGGCATTGTTTGAAAAATGCTCAAATAGTCAAAGATACAATGTATGTCTTACTAAACGAGAGCTGTAAGCCCTCGTTTAGCCTACGCTACGCGTTCCTCGTCGATAAACCGATGCACGGTGTCAAAAATGTCTTCATTAAGTTCGGCTTTTATCAACCTTTTGCGATTAGCTTGGCTGTACGAAAAGGGTGTTCCGCCACTAATAATTTCTTCAATTTCTTCGTCGATGCAGTATTTGCTTAGATTTTCGCTTCACGCCAAGAGTGGAGATCCATCTTCGAACTCGACATGCTAATCTCTAATATCCTTTGATAGCAGAAAAAGAATAGCTCCGGAAAGCCATTCATTTACCCAATTTCGGTCAGAAACCTGACTGTGTACCAAACAAATAGTCAACAATTTCACAAGCCTAAGATCCCTGATGAATCATGACTAATCGGCTTTTGCCCAAATTCGTAAACGCAGAACTTTACCGCGGTTAGCGTTGGCATGTTACAATATGCCTTCGCTTCCTCTATTAGAAAAAGCAGTCTTGATAAGAATTTACAGTGACAGGAAATCAAACCCGATACCTCTACGGATGTAACAATTTTAAGACAATAAGAAGAACGTATGATGTTTTCAAGTTCTGGGGAAATTATAAATTTTCTAGGACTAAAAATAATGCCCCATTGGAAATATGAATATAATATTTTGTGATGGCTTTCGGCATTGTTTGAAAAATGCTCAAATAGTCAAAGATACAATGTATGTCTTACTAAACGAGAGCTGTAAGCCCTCGTTTAGCCTACGCTACGCGTTCCTCGTCGATAAACCGATGCACGGTGTCAAAAATGTCTTCATTAAGTTCGGCTTTTATCAACCTTTTGCGATTAGCTTGGCTGTACGAAAAGGGTGTTCCGCCACTAATAATTTCTTCAATTTCTTCGTCGATGCAGTATTTGCTTAGATTTTCGCTTCACGCCAAGAGTGGAGATCCATCTTCGAACTCGACATGCTAATCTCTAATATCCTTTGATAGCAGAAAAAGAATAGCTCCGGAAAGCCATTCATTTACCCAATTTCGGTCAGAAACCTGACTGTGTACCAAACAAATAGTCAACAATTTCACAAGCCTAAGATCCCTGATGAATCATGACTAATCGGCTTTTGCCCAAATTCGTAAACGCAGAACTTTACCGCGGTTAGCGTTGGCATGTTACAATATGCCTTCGCTTCCTCTATTAGAAAAAGCAGTCTTGATAAGAATTTACAGTGACAGGAAATCAAACCCGATACCTCTACGGATGTAACAATTTTAAGACAATAAGAAGAACGTATGATGTTTTCAAGTTCTGGGGAAATTATAAATTTTCTAGGACTAAAAATAATGCCCCATTGGAAATATGAATATAATATTTTGTGATGGCTTTCGGCATTGTTTGAAAAATGCTCAAATAGTCAAAGATACAATGTATGTCTTACTAAACGAGAGCTGTAAGCCCTCGTTTAGCCTACGCTACGCGTTCCTCGTCGATAAACCGATGCACGGTGTCAAAAATGTCTTCATTAAGTTCGGCTTTTATCAACCTTTTGCGATTAGCTTGGCTGTACGAAAAGGGTGTTCCGCCACTAATAATTTCTTCAATTTCTTCGTCGATGCAGTATTTGCTTAGATTTTCGCTTCACGCCAAGAGTGGAGATCCATCTTCGAACTCGACATGCTAATCTCTAATATCCTTTGATAGCAGAAAAAGAATAGCTCCGGAAAGCCATTCATTTACCCAATTTCGGTCAGAAACCTGACTGTGTACCAAACAAATAGTCAACAATTTCACAAGCCTAAGATCCCTGATGAATCATGACTAATCGGCTTTTGCCCAAATTCGTAAACGCAGAACTTTACCGCGGTTAGCGTTGGCATGTTACAATATGCCTTCGCTTCCTCTATTAGAAAAAGCAGTCTTGATAAGAATTTACAGTGACAGGAAATCAAACCCGATACCTCTACGGATGTAACAATTTTAAGACAATAAGAAGAACGTATGATGTTTTCAAGTTCTGGGGAAATTATAAATTTTCTAGGACTAAAAATAATGCCCCATTGGAAATATGAATATAATATTTTGTGATGGCTTTCGGCATTGTTTGAAAAATGCTCAAATAGTCAAAGATACAATGTATGTCTTACTAAACGAGAGCTGTAAGCCCTCGTTTAGCCTACGCTACGCGTTCCTCGTCGATAAACCGATGCACGGTGTCAAAAATGTCTTCATTAAGTTCGGCTTTTATCAACCTTTTGCGATTAGCTTGGCTGTACGAAAAGGGTGTTCCGCCACTAATAATTTCTTCAATTTCTTCGTCGATGCAGTATTTGCTTAGATTTTCGCTTCACGCCAAGAGTGGAGATCCATCTTCGAACTCGACATGCTAATCTCTAATATCCTTTGATAGCAGAAAAAGAATAGCTCCGGAAAGCCATTCATTTACCCAATTTCGGTCAGAAACCTGACAGTGTACCAAACAAATAGTCAACAATTTCACAAGCCTAAGATCCCTGATGAATCATGACTAATCGGCTTTTGCCCAAATTCGTAAACGCAGAACTTTACCGCGGTTAGCGTTGGCATGTTACACTAATTATACTGGAAGCGTCAGCATGTTTCCCCGAGCCATGGTAGACGAACTACTACAGCTTCCACACGTGGACAGCGTTATCAAGTAATGCATTCGCCCAAATTGGCTTAAGAGATTTCCACCTGAACTCCAGGAGGCACCGACTAAGATCGAAGTGGAACAGCTGAAAAATTTATATATATCTTCACATTTGCAAATCAACATAGTGAGAAATTAGCTAAACAGGAAGTGGCCTGTAGCCATAGAAACTCTGGCCTGACGAACGGCGGGCACACGCCAGTCAACCCGGGAATGGTAGTATGAACCTGGCCAGGTCTCAATTGACACACCTATCATTTTGTTTCATGTGAAGCCTCGAGGTTGGTTTAAATGTGCGGTAACTTTTATTGTTAAATGTGTTTGATTTAATGAGAGCAAGCGTACCAGACTTGAAAGGCATGTTTCGGCTGCTGAAGGAAACTTTAGCCACAGACATCTGGGCAGATACTGTTCATCAGCCTTGGGCGGCAGACTGTCTAAAAGAAGGAAAACTCCAAATACAAACCATCCTCACTAGGAATGGACGACTTAATGTTCTTTGACAGTCCACGTATATCTATAAACGACTTAGGGTTATAAATGGCAGTGAAAGATTATTCACTTTTGGCTTTTGTATGGCTCTGCATGATGATTATGAATCATATAAATAAGATCCACGTCATAAATAACTATCGTCAAAACTTGAAAAAAATATTCCTTAATTTAATTTTTTCCTGATGATCATATGATAGTCAAGTACCGGTTATTAACGACAATATTATTGCTGTCTGTGATGATGATGATGATGATGATATCGGCATAGGCTCAACTGCATTCAATCGTGCATGAGAATTAGTTCTCATTTTGTGTATTAATGCAGATATTTAATAAGGACATTTAATTTTCATGTTATAAGACGCTTGCGCTTTCGTGTACAGTGTACATCAGCATTCAGGCTACTTTAAAAGCGAAGTTTCTTAACTGCATTTTCCAAATTTCGCTTTTCTTATTGAAAAATACAAGACAAATAATTTCTCTTGAAATGTCTCACAATACCTACGACATCAAATGACTCGGCATTTCATAACTGGTAATAGTAATTTGTTAAATAATGAACGATCCACAATAGACAGGACACGAAATTTTTAAACTTGGCTTGCGAAACCAAGAATAATCTAACCCCATTCCATAAAGCAAAAGTTTTAAAATAACCAAACATGTCTTATGGATACTCATTGCTGGTTTTAAACATTATTTTCCAGTACGTTGTGAAATTTATAGTTAAATGCCTATTTGTGTATATAAACGTGACCATAAAAAGGGTACGTGACCAATTCTGCCAAAAACTACACAAGCGTTTAAGCTTTTGCAATAAATTATTTACTGATAAATGAAAAAGTATTAGCACAAATTTTTAAAAAATCTTTCATATATTAAGCAACTTCAAAATATAGACGATTAGATTTTAATCTTAGACAGTCTGTGCCGGGTCGCAGTCATTTAGTGCCATCTTGACAGTTATCCTTTGGTCATTTGAGCCTCTAAAGCGATTTTCAATCCAGGGTAAAAGAACAGACTGAAGCCAACCCCGCTCCGTTGTACAGTGTCCTGCTAAAAGCACGTTTGTGCCACGAGCCGACATCTCGAGTTGCTCATGGTGCGATGCTTCACCAGTGACTACAAGATTGGATGCTAAACAGCTGGGATTCGTCGCAAGAATTGAGCCACCGGAACCTGCGCATACACCAATGCACTTGATCAAAGTAGCTGTGGATGCCAGGTTTAAAATCATTATTTTTAGCATATTAAGCAGCAGTTACTTGAGAATATTTTATTTTTATAAATACTGGTTTGTGTGCAGATATGAATTGTTTTAAAGCATCAAATATTGTACAGAAGTGCGTTCGCTCCATCTTATCAATTGATTTGCTATAGACAAGGAACGCAGGAGTTAATTTGGTTATAATGCAAAAAATGGCACATAAATAGTACACAAAAAATATATCAATAAATAAATTTCAAACAGAAGAATCATAACTAAACACCGCTTCACACAGAAGTTCATGGTAATGCCAGTTCAAGAAAAAAATGTTTTTTCTCACACAGTTCTAGGAAAAATCTATTCATAGAAATCGCCTCCAAATAGAGAAGCATGCCAACAAAACTAGCAAAGTAGTTTAGCTTTGTTGTTCGACAAACTGGTTAAATACAACGGGATTGGTGTTTACTTCTAGCTCGCAAACTTTATTTAAAAAACTACCAATAATTAAAAGTTAAAAGCACTTTGTTGCATGTCGGGACAATAAATGTTTAGTTACATATTTGCTTGCATAACCAATTTTATTTTGCACCAACTAAGTTGGTATGTGTTCTGACTGGCATGAATTCAATCTTCTATCGCATCAGTCAAAATATGAACAGCCGAAGGTAAAATTCCAATTGTAGATCACGTTAGATGCAATCAAAAATATATCCGCTGCAAAATACGTTAACGCAAACGTCGACGGAAATCTATATTCTATGCGCGTAATTGCCTCTTCACATCTGTATTCTAGGTAGATATATACAGGTTTCTTATCAATTGTACAAATATACACAATGATTCTTATTACGTAATTAGTTTTATATAAATAAATAAAATGTGGTTGACAATTGTTAATGAAAAGCGTGTTATTCAGACCAGCCAATTGAGGTGGAATGCAGGCGCAAATCCTATTGTAGATAGCGTCAGGTGAAAATTACAGTGGAATTGTGTCTTTCACATTGGGCATCAGACGTTTGGTGATTGATTTAATTAAAACTAGGAATGCAATACGTTATGTGAACGCCAACACGACCTAAAAACTTCCATTTCCTTCCCTGTAGGTTAACATAAACCGGTATCTTATAAAATGTACACAAATGCACAACGGGTTCTAGTGTATTAAATTATGCTTATACTTAATTATAAAATGTGGCTAGTAGCCGTTAAGGAGACGAATGCTACGCACACCATCCAACTTAGTCCGCACATATAATCAGTAAAAAGAAGCGTATCAATAACGCACATACGCTATATCATCAGAAAAAATAGTCCGCTAAAAAAGCCTAGCATTTGTTAAACACGTGAACTGTGAATTTAGAAAAGAATATAGGATGCTGACGCATTACGCAATTTAGTGCCGATAAAGAATTATGACTTTACGCCGCATAAAACTTAAGATATATAAGGAACGTTTCCAGCTTTAATGCATAGAAGATGTAATACGGATGTAATACAATTCACCTTTATCGTTTAAACTTAGCACGAGGATTCTCAAAATGATAAATAGTAGCTTTACTATTTAAGCGGGAGGAGGAGGGCGACGAATGAGGCTACAGACTTTGTATTGTAGCAAAACGCACCAAAATACGCATAGTGGACACCCGGCAGACGACTGCCGGCCTCCTTTGTCATTTAGCCTCATGACTGGATATTCTAGTGACCTTGGGAATTTAAGGTTTCTTGCCCCGTGTGCAAACTGCAGAAGAGTCGTATTTACATTATCTCTATCCAGGTAGCCAGGATTGTTACTGTAACTTAACGAGTTTCAATCGGGTCTAATTAACAGCAAAAGGTTAATGTTTCTCACATGGCAATGTCAAAAGTTAGCGTGCCAGGTATCCTTTTCTACTTTAGCAAACGGGTAATGCTGAGAAAGCCTTACGTGACTTATGCTGAGTTACGCGTAGACAACCTGATTCTTGAGTCGTAAACGTGTACGATTACAACAGAAATCTGCAATAAGATCACCTCTGAGCTTGATTGGATGCCATATCGTGAGGGGTTTCTAAACAAAAACTATGATGCGCGTCAAACAAAGGTGTATGATGATGAATTCTGGCAGAAAATAGCAGTGATAACATTAATCCGGTCGATGTGCTTCTCAATGTCCGGAACCACAGGAGACATCTTGCTAACAAACGCGGCAGTTTAACCGATTCAGATGTGATTCTGACATGACATGGCACTCAGATCTAACCAATACTGGTAAGTAGACAATTTCTTTCCTGCTCTTAGGTCTCGAGAACGAACTGAAGCCGCCCCTCGCGTACAATAAATGGACCTAACCAGTCTCTTGTGTGGCAAAATCCAATTGAAATTCCGTTCAACACGGCCGTTCGAATTACGCTAGAATTTCCGTGCTGTAAAAAGGGATATAATTGTAAAACACGTCACAGCGCCTATGGTTTTTCTGACCGAATAATTGTTCAAAAGGATCTGCTTATTGTCACAAATTAAAGGAATGAATCAGTCCCAAATTAGCGGAAGAGTTTCGCTGTGGTGTACATTTACTAGCTCACGTGCCAACTTGTTTGGCATTAGATTTATCTGTGATCAATAAAAAGAAGGTAAAGGAAGAAAACTAGGCCAACCTAGGAACGATTTCGAGCATGAATGAGATGTGAAAATTAAAGTTATGCACAAGATCTCTTTCTCGAGTTTTATCACCAGTCTGACCAATTAAAATCGTTGCTCCTCCAGACCTCTCTATCGCATTCAAATTTATGTCGTGTAAGATGCTGTGTCGACAATGATGGCGTCCAGAAAAAAATAGTTCGATTACTTTTAAATGACTCATATTCGTGGTGACGCGTGTCTTTCCCAAACTTTGGCGACAGGAATGTGACAGTGATCTCACCATTATTAATTGCTTTGTCGATTTACTCACAATGACATAAACGGCTGATGTCGCCTTGTCCGAATGCTAACTTGACCATAATGGTGTTGTGGAGAGATTTAGTTTGCCTGATTTCTGTGAGTTATCCTGATAAATTTACTCATAGTAGCAAAGTATTCCTTTTCTCTCTCTCTCTCACACAAATACATTTTCCACTCCTTATGATTATATGGCAGTGAAACATTAGTCACTTTTGTCTTTTGAATGGCTAGACATGATGATGATAAACATAAAATGCGATCCAGATTGGGCTCAACAAGTGTCCAACGTTTTTACCTTCCATATATTTGCATTGTGGTTTGTTCCTCGCTAGTCAACTTGCCGTCGTACTCTGATAATGATCATGGAAATCGAAACGCGTCAGTGCGTGCGACTGGCGGTAGTTTTGATATGTTGTTCAGCGACTTGCTTAATACAATGGGATTGGTGTTTATATCTAACTCGCGAACTTGATTTAGAGAAGTGTTACCACCACCCACGCAATCAGTGATTATTTTATTCATCCAGTAGAATGTTATCTCCTAGTAGGCAGTAGTAAAACCAAACTCCTTATAGTCTGTAGAAATGTGACTTTAAAACAAACTTACTATGTATAAAATGTACTAAAAAACTGATTTGAGTGGTAGGCTTAATTTCAATGAAATTAAGATTAGCAAATGTCCTCTTATTTGTCACTTATTTATGACATCGTTCAATTAAACATATGCTATTCGCACGAGCTCGGAGTCAGAGTGATAAAATTTATTTATATGTAAGCTCGCTAAGCGAGCACATCTTTCATTAATTCTGACTTTGGAATGCCTTCCTGAAAACCAATGTGTATGTGACTGGATGTTAATCTGATGAGTTTTTTCTACGTAGATATTAGTAAAAATCTTACAGTTATGTTCTGGATAAGTAAATATAAACAGTAAACTTATATTAATGCTTACCTAACGTGTTCCCTCTGCCCAGCACTAACTTTAATTGTGGTACATTAAAAAGTGTCTTATACTTGGCAACCACTGACTCCAGTGTTTCTGCTTGCTTCAACTGGCCAAGACGACCAGCTCCGACGAGTCGGCTTGATTCCTAGTTGACTTAAACACTAAACAGTTACCTTTTTCTGAAGTCCTTTAAGTTGCACCCTTACATCGGAGGCTAGAGCGCTGTCTTCTAGTTTATCCCACGCTGTTTTTTGAATAGTAAATCTTGTATAATACCCAGTATCGCGTTTTATGTCGACAGTATCAAGTGAAATACCGTTTGTGGCACAAAATGCCCGCATTTTATCGTCTGTCTTGACAGTGAGAACTTGGTTTGTCTCGCCTTTGTAAGCTGGAGAACAAATAGGCGAATTTGAATCTAATTCTTTGTAAAGTTAGACAAGCAAGTACTCGTTACCAAATGGACTTAAAAGCCAATCATTGATTCCGCCCATTTTTGCATCAACTGCAGTATGCGGCGAGTAAATAGCAATCTTGTGCTCAAGACTGCGTATAACTACTCTGTCCTTCCAGCGACTTTGGAGAAGACGATCAAATTTGTTGAATATCGGAGGATGATATGAAATAATCAGCTGTGCCTCGGCAGCAATTGCCTCATCCATCACCTTCTCAGTGAGATCGTTTGTAATCAAAATTTTGTTAACTAAATGCGGAGAAGATGGCTCCACCAGCAAACCAACATTATCCCAGGATTCTGCATACTGCAACTGGCAATAGTCATCCAGTGCGTTAGTGACTTTCGATAGGTCCATTTTCAAGTTTCTACAACAAGCAAAATTAATTAATCAATACACCTCAGGACTCATGAATATAAATTAATACAAATTTGCCGAAAGGAAAAAATGGCAGCCTTCGACAACTTGCCAAAACGGCACACGAGCTAACGATTAGCGCAGCTTGACCAGACATATCGGCATGTCTCGATAGCAATAATGATGCTCTGATCGATAACACCGGCGATGGCCGTTATCAGTTGCTCTGCTAACATGTCATAATCGTTTAAAGTATGAAAGCGACTGGTGACGACTAAGTATCGAAGCACGACTCTCAACATATTACAGCCAGTGGACTCCCAGGAGTCCATGTTCGTTACAAAGTGCACCAGTTGGAGTGGCTACGTTTTTGATCGTATAACTCCAAGTACCACCAGGATCTATTGAGCTAATTGCTGAACATGGTTTAAGTACTCATATATGTGTTGTTCATCGCTAATTTCAATTCTATGATTGCCTATTCCTTAAAGAAATACCACTGTTTATCAATATCTCTTTTCCTATTCTGTTTATAAAATGTCCCAATCGCATTAACAACAATTTCTATGTGATAGCCATAAGAATATTGTATTAAAACCGATCATAATTTAAATTAACCTGAGAGTTTTGTCAAGTAACCCTACAAAGTTATATTTAATTCATTGTGCCCTTCCTATTTGTCTAACGAGGAGCACACTTTGGCCGATACAAAAAGATGCGTCCGTAGATGCCAGCATTTGGTTATTCACGATCGGCAACCTACACATGACATGCTTCTCAAGAAACGGTGGTCGAATGCCAAAAATCATGGCGACGGTCAGAGAATGTTACTCTAGCTTTCGCGATGTCCATATCCACCTGGTTTGACATATTGCCTGAGTTACTGACAGAGCTGCTAAGGTATGTAAAACAGTCAATTACGCCCAGGTCTGCATTTTTCAATCGCAGAGTTGGAGTGGTGCCTGATCCTGTATATTGTACCTTACATTTAGATGGCGTAAATTCAATATAGAAAGATTGAACAATAAACGCTATTCTATTAAAGGTGGTTTAAGAGGAATCTCGATTGCCGAAAGATAATGCAATATCGCCTGTATAGTCAAGTTTTACTAATCTTTCGCCCGCGAGAATTTCGAAACCGGTGTCTCAAACTTACAGAAGAATGTTGTTCTTAATAGCATCGATTACAAAAAATTTTTTTAAATGAGGAAATTGGACAGACTTGACGAACATAGATGCTGGCAGTAAAGTTGGATGTTAGCTCGTTGAATATCATAACGCGACTAGAAGTATTTGTGTAGAGCGTACATGATATTTACAAAATTGGCGGGCACACCGCTTTTCGACGGAATATCGACTAAACTATTGTGATCGGCCGAGTCAAATGCATCATTGAAGTCTAGAAAAACCGTTATTTTGGAACGGCGATATACATGTTGCTGTTCAAGAACTTTTCTAACGGTAAAAATATTGTCTATACAACCTCGTCTTGACCGGAATCCGACTTGTTCTTCTCCAGAACGGCGTAAGATAACCGAAGTATATAACCTAGACACGACTGGAGTCAAGTTTATACTACGATGGTTATCAAACGAATTACGATTGCCATTTTTTGCAGATACGAATGATGGAAGACAAAATTTGAGGAAGCGGCACGATCTCCTCATTTCATATAGAACGAAAAAGGTAGGTCAAAGCTGCAGAAATTATATCGCCACCATTCTTAAATAAGCTTGGCAGTCAATTATTGATGCCTACAGCTTTGTGACGTTTAAGAAATTCGATTGCATTCCGTATTTCTAACTCTGGTGGTTGTTCGAGATTAATGCTCCACACTATTGATAATAGCATGTCTTCGGGAGTCCGAAATGACGCGAGTGCCCAAGAAAAATGATCTTTGAAGTGTTTAGCCAGCCTATCAAGACGACACACTTTATCGTTAATTAGATGGAGTTCCTATAATTTCTGTTTTAGCAAACTTTTACTTGTCTCTGGCACCTATTATGTGGATAAGTTGAAACAAACAGCGGCTACTATCTGGCGCGAACGCTTCTTTGGCAGTTAAGTATCAGTTGCTAACGACTTTTGCATCACTGTCTGTAAAGGTGTGGGTGGTGATGATGATGGCGATGATGCCGTTTATATAGATGATGATTTACCTAGTTTTTTATAGTTGATAGTAGTTTTGCTGGGTTTTTCGACTGGCTAGCAAGTGGTATGCTTTTATTTCTTGTTAGTAACATGATATAATTTAATTTAATCATACTAGCGCAATCAGTGATTGCTTAATTGAATAGTCGAGTGGTGAGGGGACACCACTTGTACCAAATTCCCAAGAAACTCCATGAAATGGAGCCGGCTTATCCTCTAAAAGGAGTCAGCCACAGTAAAGTAAAGTAAAGTAATTGAATAGTAATTAAGTGTTTCAAAAAGAACGTGCTTAAAAAGTAGCAGATACGTAGAAGTAGAAACGACACACAACAGGCGATAAATAAATAAGTCAAACGACTTCAATGTTAATTTACGAATACCTATTATATTAAAGCATAGCTTTGTTATAAAATATTGTTTATTCAAGATAGTAAAATGACCAGTTATTTCCACGTCGCGTCTGTCCAGAAAAAAAACAGGTTATTTATACAGTAATTAAGAAAATAACTGTTGAATGAAATTAGATTTCCTGTTAACATTACTCGGTATCAATTCAGGAACAATACAAGAGGGCGAACACATATTTCATACGCTAGCGAATGTTACTGTCCTCTCACTCTAGCCTCCTCGTACGCCATCGATCAGATTTCCTTCAGATTTCTAAAGCGAGTCTTCTCCACAGCCAGAATTATGGGGAACGCCTACTCCTGGCTAACCTTCTACAGCTATGATTTACCCGTCACTTACGAGTCATTTCGTTTATTCATAAGATCACAACATGTCAATCACTGTCCAAATTCGCTCACCCAAGTCAGCATTATGTCACACGCTCTAGAAACTTTTCAATCCAATCCACTTATACTCCCAATATATTTAACAAAATCTATTTCTTTTCCAAAGCCACTGGTGTATTCAACGCTCTTCCTACGGAAATAAAGCTCCTATCCCAGCACAAATTTAAAAAGGTAGCTTGCAACTACTTCTTTGGCAAATTTCTACGCGAGACGTGATTGGAAGCGCAATTGGTTCCTTCTTAATCCATAACACTACTCTTCATCCCCAGGCTATCCACTTGTTTCGGAGTGTGAAGTCTCTTCTGGCTGGCCTCCAATTTCCACTTTTCCCCTCTGATTCTAAATTTCTAATTCTTGACTCCCTAATACCCTTTTTATTCTACCGCATCCAAATATATAATACTTTACCACATTATTCTCTACCAAATCCTTTCTTTTTCGTTTCAGCGTACGACCGGTAACTCGAAAAGTCTACTGAACCATCCAATGATATACATCGGACGCTGATTCCTCCTCGCCTTCCACTGGTCGTGTTCTCACTCAACGGAAGCCAGTGAATCCTGCACGAGACACTGACAGCCTGATTCTCCACAAGCTTCAACCTAGTCGATTTCATCCTAGTCAATACTACCTTACAGAAATTCAAATTTCGCGACAAAGGACTCCGTCGGTCCACTTCTGTAACTGGTCCGCCCTTACCTTCGAACTCACATTCTAATTCGACTTTCCGTCACCAGATTGTCCCGCATTGATGCTCAGACCCCTAACGTATTGTACTCTAGTCGAACCTACCTAGTCAAATGGAATCGCTTTTTCACCACATCGAAATAACATGAAGTTGATGAAAGCACTTCTCTTGCTCAACTCCTCCCTTCACTATGGTTAAATACTTTTCTAGTCAGAATTTCATTCATCTCTACATATCCTACCTTTGATTTGTGATTTCAATGGTTGGGCCTGTTGGCTTTTGTTGCCAAATAAATACATTATTATTATTAAATTTGGGCTTTTGGTTTATTTTTATCTAATGTAAACAATTAATAACTCAATTCTCCATTTCTTCTTCTAAACATACAAAGAAATACTTCAATTAAGATGAGATCTGGCGAGCATCTGTTATTTGAAAATATGTTGTATAAATATACTGCTAAACAAAATGTATAATTAAACGAAGATTGGTTGCGCGGGCGGTGATAACTATTTCTATAATAGTGTTTGCGTTCTTGATATAAACATCTGATCCATTAAGGACATACATTTGTCGAGGGTTGTCGCTTTGCACTATCAATTTCTCAAAGAACCGATTGACCAAGTACGCGTCGAGTTCAATCATATATTTCACATTTGAGACCGGCACATGTGCTAATACTAAATTTAAAACGTTGCAAATTATTATAGCTATGCAACCAGATAAATATGCTAAATACTGTTTTTTGTGAAGAACTAAAATATATGCAAGTATGTATTATGTGTCTCGAACCTAGTAAAAAATTTGTTCATTTGTGACCAGAAGGATAAACCAAAGGCAGCATGAACGGAAAGTATAATCTCATGCACATTCGTTTCGTGCTTACTGGCGACTCATAAGCAGGAGCCGGTATTACGCCTTTTAACCACTATATATTTTGGTGAAGAATGTAAGATAATAGGACGGTACAATCTCTTAGAATAATGTGTAAAACTGCAATAGTGTAGCTAACATCATATAAAGTCTTCGACAATGCGACTTCAACGCTAACTCACACAATATAATATATATACCGAGTCTGTAAAGGATACCAACACTATGGCTATTGTGTTAGTAACTGATACCAACATTATAGTACCGAAAAGATACATGGTACCAACATGATGGATATCAATGTATGCTATAGTTCACCGAAATTGAGAATTACAACTATTTCTGAACACCTGTTACTCCAGTAAATCCATACACTCTGGCCCTGATCGATATCACTTATCACATTTCGCGGTAAGCATGATATCCTTCAATTCAATATATAACAATTAAACACGGTTTGTTGCGAAGAACTAAAATATATGCAAGTATATATTAGGTGTTGCGAACCTAGTAACAAATTAGTTCAGTTGTGACCAAAAGGATAATCCAAAGACAGCATGAACGGAAAGTATAATATCATGCACTTATTATCCCACATTCTTCACCAAAATATATAGTGGTTAAAGGGTGTAATACCGGCTCCTACTGATGAGTCGCCAGTAAGCACGAAACGAATGTGCATGAGATTATACTTTCTGTTCATACTGTCTTGGTTTTTTCCTTCTGGTAACAACTGAACTAATTTGTTACTAGGTTCGCAACACCTAATACATACATGCAGATAAATAAGCTTTGGAACCGAACTCTACTTTTCAATTAAACAGAAATGCAATTTCACAAATCCATGTTAAAGTAACAGCTATTCGTGGCTATCGCAATTCACATGTAAACAAGAAAACGCAACATCCAACAGGCCAACAGTAGGATTATCTGGCATTTGTTGTATCCAACAAGGTGTTTGCATCCACCGTCTTTAGTTTTACCATGGATATTTCGGCTTCCAATTTCGGAAGCCTTTTTCAACGGAAAGCACATCCCACAAACAATTTGACAATATCCAAAAATATACACAGAGATCAATAGACTTACTGGCTGAAAAGAAATAGCTCGTGTGGTTCTGCCTTGTAAAATTCGAAGAAGTTGATCCGGAAAGTGGTTTCAATCATTAAGCTTTAATCCAGAATGCTTCATTCCCTCATGTGTACTAAACATATCATTTTTTGGACTCTAATCACCACCTCAATCTAAGGAATTATTTTTTATACCTTGATTATACATCTATACACTGAGCTTCCCTTATTATACAGAGTGTCTTCCTTAACATATTACGCTCTGTTACGAACGTTCATCGCTTGACTTCAAAATTTTAAATCTCTCTCGCCATAAATCTGAAGCCGCACTCGTCAGTTGGCACATAAATAATAACCTAGAGTCACGCGACAGTACTAAGAAGTCACTCCGAACTCCAACATAAAATGTTCGAAATTTCCAGCTTTTAGCAGTCCTGTCTGGGGATCTTTCAGCCTCCATTTCGCGGCCGAAGCTATGAAGCCAATCCGACAGCAATTGGGTGGCGACAGAGGTTGCTTTACGCAACCATAGTAAACGCAATTTATTTATCTGGTCTCCGCACTCACCATCTTCAAAGGATTACCTGGCTTCAGATATACCTACACAGCCGCGTGAAAATTAAATTCGCTTAAACAATGTTTCGTTCAATAAGCAGCGTTTTTTATGGTCTATCTAAACACAGAAGACTTAGCTACGACGAGTTGGAAACTCTTACTTGTCCATCTCTTTTCGAGTCTTCAGGAAAGATCAAATCGAGGCGTGGCAACACCCTTCTGCAAAGAGTGGTTGATGAAACTGAAATCATTTAGCCGTCGATACCTACGCAGTCTCTATGTCTGCTCAGCATTTCGAGCCCAGTATCTCTTTCGTTCAATTTTCAGAATGTCCAACATCCAAAATCCCACAATAATAATTGCACAAGGAAGGTTAGGATTGCGGGCGAGCATAGGCTGATCACCATTAAGAGATCCGTTACCATTGTTAGCCCAAGTTCACGCCGCGGTGGCCTTTGTAAGACCCCAGCTCGCTTAGTCTCACCGATCTAATAATTTTTCTTATACGTTTACAGAAATTCTCATAAATTTTAGGTCTCTTCCACTCAAAACCAACCAAATGCGAGAATTCCTTAATCCAAACGAATTAGGTAAATGTGCTTGCTGGTTTAAACCTGACTACTTCCAATCGTGCAAGATGATGATCTCTTCCTCATCAATTATTGTTTCCTTCGTCGAAATGAGAGCTATTGACCGTGGGGGTGGGTTAGCCTAAACGATTGGTAACATCCCAATCTTTTATTCAACAAGGAAAATCGTGCACCTTCACAGAACCGTCTGAGAAATACATTGTTTTGGCAATCCTAACCCCTCCAACGCCATTTCGAGTTATCCAGCCTCGGTAAACCACCAGCCATTTCAGCTATTTTCTGAAAATTTGCCACATCAATTCGTACCCTCGCATTCACGTAGTAACTATCAACCTTATTTTGTTCTTTCCATCGAAGAGATGATAAATGTCCAGTATCGAGATATTTTCCCTAATTATAATCAACGCCATATATCCTTCCTTATTCCCATTCTCTGCTTAAAGAAAGGCTATAAAAACGTTTCATTAACTGCGATGCATTCAGCTTCATTTGCGATGCCCTAACACAAGTGAAATATTCACAAATGACACTATATCTTCTTGTTTTTTATGGTTCATGACGCATCTTCCACCTGCTTAGACTTCGTTACCTCTACTTAACAGGTACAGACTTCAAACAGACTAAACATATTTTTAAATACGCCTGATAATATTGCTCGGAATTCAAGACTACGCCTATCGACACAAGACCGCGCTTATTCACTACAACAAAAAATGACTTTAATCAACAGACGATAAACAAGCAAGAGTTTAGCGTTGAAAGGCACAATCTAACGGCCCCAAATTCTCGACAGGAAACTCTCAAAAATTAAAAACCGGTTGTTTCATAAATCAAAGGAATAAAATATTAAATTCAAGGCTCTGCTGACAATAAACTTGCAGATGCCTATTTGAGCTGTATTCGCCTCTTTTATGATTATTCCATGGTATTCGACACGGTCTCCCTTTTGGTGAATAAACAGAATAATTAAGTAGACATCTGCAATCGCGCCTTTTGGCTCATCCGTGACTATCTCCGAAACCGTTCAATGTCTGTAATAATCTGAAACGGTCAATCGAGGTCAGCCTCTATCGGTTCTAGTGTTCCGCAGAGGTCAGTAATCGGCCGTTTAATTTTCAATTTAATACCTTCACAAATTTATGTTTCGGATAACCAATTCAAACATCTTTAATACGCCGATGATATTGCATTATAGTTTAGCAACTCGGATATCCTCGGAACTTTTGTATAACAAATCGCTCTGCCATTAGACTTATACAAGCTTAACTTGACGAAATTGGCCTCAAATTTAATCCGGATAAAACTTACTTATCGACTTTGTTAAACGCTTCGATACCGCATTTTCTTAATCACTCGACTTCATAATACACCTAAACCAAATCGCATCTGAGTTCTTAAATTGGCTAGCTTAATAAGCTTGAGAATAGAGAAGCCTGTTCTGAGATTTAGTTTATTCAAAGCCTACGCCCTGCCTATCATATTCTTCACCAGTTAGTTCTACTTCTCCCTCACGTTAGCTTCCTTCTTTGCCCCAGATCAGACTGAAATCAGATTTCCCTCTTGGTCATTTCAAATCCCCCACCCTTATGGTTTAGTCGGCACATCTCTACAAACCTTCGTTGTAGATTTTCCATCACCCTGACCACTCATATGTCACGCTTAATTTTAAGTACTCAAACTAATCCAAACTATATTCCGAACGTCTTTAATATACTAACCGCGGCGATAATAGAACAATCACACGATAAACTTACGAAGACGATTAATCTGCATTGCATTAATAACTTCTTGGTATTGTCCTTAGCATACGAGCCGAATCTCGCTTATTTGAACGGATCCCTTCAAATAGTCGACTTTCTACGGCACGTTTATTTGTATCAACTAAAACCAATGCAAAAATCGTAATCCATGCTGCCTCTTCGTTTTATCAGCATATGGTCCTACCGATTGCAGCAAGGACGAAAGCAAGCATGCTTTTTACTCCTAACCAAGCTCCTTACTAAGTAGACCATAAAGTTCGGAAATAGTCTTGATTGTTGGTGACATAAATGCTCAAGTTGGGTTCTTAAGTAACGCAGAATTTAGTTTAGATGGAGGATACACTTCAAGCTCGACGCGCAACGATAATGGTGAACGGCTTTTGAATAGCTGCGCGGAACATAGATTATATTTAATGAGTACAAACTTAAGACGTTGCGTCACATGGTATCCTCCAACTCTCGGACATAGGTGAACTTAAATAGATCATGCATAAATTAGTTATAGATGGCTTTGCTGCCATCCAAGATTGTCATTCTGTTTGGAACACTAATTTCGACACGGACCATACCCTTATCTATTGTAGATTTGCAGTAAAAATTTTCTTCACACATTCTTACCGATCTCATTATCGATACAAATTTTGCTTGTCACTATTTCACTCAACCATACATAAGCCTATATTTGAATTGCATCTTGATCTCTACAATTGTCGAGCCAGATGGACTGTCTTACGTGTGTGTGTAAACTGTGTTTAACCCTCGTTAGTTTGTCGTGGAGCTCTGGTCGTAACATGTCAGTACGTGTGACTAATGGTAACTCTGCTCTTTTATGCGAACGGTTAGATACAATGGGTCGGTGTTTATCTCAAGATCGAAAAGTTAATTTAAAGACTATTTCATTTTTGTATTACCGTTCTACTGTGCATTTATTGTTTGCGAGACCAAGTTTAGTCATCTGGCTCCACGTCTTCATAAGTTTACAGTAATTCTTCAATCAGGAAACCGACGAACACAAGTACTCTTTCAGCTTTGGCTTTGCCTATTTTATATAATATTATATATATATATATATATATATATATATATATATATATATATATATGGCATTCTAAGCAACTGCGGACTAGCTTATGATTCCGGCTGAAAATCCTCAATTTAAACGAAGACGTCTTTAATACTTGCATCGAAATGTATGTCAGTCGCAGATATAACACTGAGAAAAAGATCAGGGGACGTGAAACAGTATGAGCTCCAAATTACACTTCTGAAATTCATTCCGCCTTCAATATTGGAATAATACTGGCATCTAAGGGATTCACGTTAGTTTATAGCTTCCTGTGAACATGATATAAATAGATTCTATCACAATGGTTAATCGCTTATTACTTGATTATACATATATACAAAAGAGTGATTAATTAAAAAATATATTATTTCCACTGTAGATTAAACGGTTTTATAGTAACTCAATGAAAAAGTAACAAAATCCCAGCTACGATAAACGTACCTGCATAAGAATAAATGGGTAGAAACATTTTTTATTATAACATGAATATGTTTCATAAAATGTTATCTACATTAATATTTTAGTTCAAAAGTTATTTTAACAAAGCAACTTAACATATTACTTTTTATTTAAAAATAAAAGGTCGATAAGTTTTTCATTTCCAAAATATAATATATCTTACAAAATTAAAATTTTGCGTCTAACTTTATATAATGCACCATAATGATGTGCAGCGCTCCTTCCAGAGTACTATGCAATATTACTTATAAGTGAAAGTGTTAAACTAAGGAGAAGTACTGTTGTTGGCCTTTAATGAAACCTTGTGAAGGAATGTAATTCCTCCGTAAAAATTAATGTGACATTTTGTAACGACACAAATCAATCGCCGACATATTGCGTAAATTAAATTCAAATTTACGTTGCACCAATGAGAAAAAAGCAAATTGCCGTTTAACCACGTCTAACCACGTTTAACCAATAGTATGCAAGTACACATATTGTATGCTATTTAAGCACGGTAATTTACCATGCAAGTCAGTTGTGGCATTTGCCTTCTACCTGCTTCACGCGTGTGCGTTCTGTCGGCTGTCAATACGTGTGCGCTCTGTCGGCTGTCAATACCTACTCATCTTGTTGCGGGATACCGGAGAGACGAGCCAATTGAGTGCAGGACCTGCAGGACACCATCCACAACGCGATCACAGCTCAACCACGGGAGCAACAAATCAACCAGAGTCCACCCAAGGCTCTAGGACATCTTCAACGCTGAAGACTTCAAGAGAACGCATTACCCGGCCCTCTTAAGGGCCCCCATATCAGTAACTAATCTCTATTCAGAGCACCTTAACCGAGTTTGTAACGTCGTACGGCATTTACTTGAAGCCGGGGCGTTTACAAAATTGGCGACCGCGCCAGGATATTGATTATTTATCTGATTTTTTTTGGGGTATAAATAAATTGACTTTCTTCTTCATTTGTTTGGGATAAATCGACTAACATTTGCGTTTTCTTTACCCTGATCCTGGTTTTTCTGGGAATTTTGTTGGGCATATATTCGTGAATTTGTGGTGTGAGCATAATAATAATTCATTGGCACTAAAGGCCAACGGGGCCTCTGTTCGTCTTCCCTAAAGGAAAATTTCAAATTTTGGAAGTAGTGTGTTATTCTTGC
>JAQBSW010003565.1:0-81175 GCA_029291075.1 Eudiplozoon nipponicum
ACTCACTCGAGGATAAAATGTTGATATGACGTTGGCCACTTCCACCGGACAATAAAACCATACAACAGCAATGTGTTAAAATAAAAAAAGAAAATTAGTTAACAACTAGCAAACAGAATCAGAAAGTTATACTCTAATGTGGCGCTCAGGGCATGTTTCGACTGCTGAAGGAAACTTTGCCCACTGGCATCGGGGCAGATGGTGCTGTAGTCAATAATTAATCAATTTTGAATGAAGATTGCTTCTGCAAACCCGGATTAATTCAAATTACCTGATCTGCGTTTTGACTAACGCAGCTTTCATTGTTTACCAAAAGAAAACTACTGGAACAATGAAAGCTGCGTTAGTCAAAACGCAAATCGGGTAATTAGTCACTTTTTGGTTTTGTGTGGCTGTGCATGATAATGATGATGATGGTGATGATGATGATGATTATCGATGTCAACATCAGACTACGACAAATTCGCACTAGAATGAATAACGTCAAGCAGGTACTTCTAAACTTTCCATTTAGAGGCGACGTATCGGCCTCCATTATCACACGGTGGTTAAGTAAAAACACGTGAGTTTTCCCAATTTTGAAGTTAATATCACATTAAGAACACAGCGAATCATGATGTTGGATGCCAAATACCAATTTCCAATTGCCTCCAAATCATACATATTCTACAAATTCTCATTTAACTGCGGCAGCACATACATTGGACATGCGAAGAAGCAATTGATCAACGGCATCTAGCGACATTTATTGCAGGAATTGATTAAAAAAGACTTTCACCCTAAGGAAAATCAGCTATTTCCGATTCTAAATTGAAAACGGGGCACACATTCAATTTGGCCAATTTCACAATTCTAGACAAAGCGAAACCAGAAAAATTAGTATATATATGTAAATGGAGCCCCTTATATAAAAACAAGCACCTGGCCTAAACATTCAAAAGTCTCATCAACATGATATGCTAATCGTCTGGCCACGACTCACAAAACCAAACAACAATTTACTAACATCCAGACAGGGCCTGACGCCCACTCGTCTATACTCAACAAACATTCGATCGGATTGGCCACAATCTGAAGAAGAAAAAACAACAGCACATTCGACGACAGAAATTTTAAAACAATATCAGAATAAATAAAATCAAATTTGCGAGATTGAAGTAAACACGAATCCCATTGTATTTAACATGTCTTCGAAAACAGAAAAAATAACGCCATTCGCACTGACGCCTTTCGACCTTCCACGATATTCACAAGAGTACGACTGCAAATTGACTATCGAGGATCAAACCGCAATGCATATATATCGAAATGATTGTTTAATTGTAATAACTAAATATATATAGCGAAAGCTCCAAAAGATGTTGTGCAGCCGACATTTCCAGTTAAATTCAATTTTTGCGAGATTTCTAGGGGTGGGAGCCGCATACCTAAATTTAATTTCCATATATATTCATTACGGTTTGATCCTCGAAAATAAGTTTTCCATCATACACTGATGATGATCATGGAAGGTCGAAACGCGTCAGTGCGTTGTGGCTGGCGGTAGTTTTGATATTTTGTTCGACGACTGGTAAAATACAATGGGATTGGTGTTTACTTCTTAATTGAAATAATTTGTTACTGGGTGTGTCACACCAACATATTTTAGTTCTCTGCAACTAACATTAATTTCCTCTCGAGTTGATGGATGACCAATTCGTTTATGTATATTAAGGTTTCATTGAACATATTTGCAAATATTAACCCAATTGAAACGGTATACATTCTATCAGTATTCTAAATTCTATGTATATTTTATAATCTGCAGATGTACTAACTCAATGGTGCATGCTTTAAAATATTTTCGACATCATTGCCAAAAAACTACATACCGCAAAATATAAACAAATATGTACCTATAACGAATACATTAAAATGGAAAATATTCTAGAATTCTAAATATGTATGATGTCCATGCCGTTTTAATTAACACAGTATTCTTATAATTAGGAAAACAACACAAATAACAAAGTGGATAAAGGCCATTTATTTCGTGAATACTAAACATCTCTTATACAATCATACATATTTATACATTTTGGGTTGTCAATTGGTTATGTTATTGGTGACAAATCTGACTCGTTATTACTGCTGTTTCTGGTTTTGACTAGTAGGTGAGTGTGTATGCGTTTGTGTTTGTGTTGTGTATGTGTGTTTGCATGTAAAGGTCATTCTCGCAGTATTGCGAAGTGATGTCTGAGATCTTGTCATGATTGTTTTGATAACTTGAGAGTTAGCCATTTGTGCAAATTGTTCACTGTTATCTATACAAGTGCTATTTTTCCCAGTATAGTTAATCGTTTCACCCCGCTGCGCAAGGGTGCTATTTTCGCTTGGTAACAACGCTAATGTTGATTGTCGTGTTAAACGCTCACACTGTTTGGAGACTTCTGTCATCGTATGCGCCTCTGTTATCTCAACCTCACCTTGTTGCCAATCCGATTGTACGTTTGTTGATTCTAGTCGAGGGCCTGTTGGTTCTTGGCTGGATACTAGTAGATTGTTGTTGAATTTTGTTATCCTTGGCCAGTCGATAAGGATATCATGTTGATGAAACTTTTGAATGTTAAGGTCAGGTGCTTGTTGTTTTATGTAAAGTGCTTCGTAGATAAATAATAATTTTTCGGATTTTGCTTTATGTAGAATTGTGAAATTGGTCGAATTGACAGGGTGCCCCGTTGCCAATATATGATCGGAAATAGCTGATTTTCCTGACGGTGGCAAGCCTTTGTTAATCAATTTCTGTGGCAAATGTTGCTGGATTCTGCTTATCAATTGCTTCTTCGTACGTCCGATATATGTGCTACCGCACATACATGAGAATTTATAGACTATGAATGATTTGGAGAGAAGTGGCAATTGATCTTTGGCATCCAACCTCATGATTCTCTGTGTACTGAATGTCATATTAACTTTAACACTGGGAAAGTTGTCCTTAGTTATTCTATTCAGCCGCCGTGCAATTATTGAGGCTGGTATGTCGCCTCTAAATGGTAAGTTTAGGAAAACCTGCTTGCCGGTGTCCTCTCTAGTACGAATTTGCCGTGGTCTAATGTTGACATCAATGAACCGCTCTGGGTAGTTGTTCATTAGCAGAATATTCCTGAGGTAGCCCAGTTCTTCCTCAATCTTGTGTTCAGAGCAGATCTTTCTGATTCTGTTCGCTAGGTTGTTTACTAAGTTTCTTTTGTGGGATTTTGGCACACTACTGTTGTAATGAATGTATTGTCCAGTGAAAGTGGATTTTCTATGTATGGCCAGTGTCAAATCTCCGTTTGCTTCTCGAGTGAGTTTGATGTCAAGGAATGGGAAACTGTCGTCTTTCTCTACTTCGAGAGTGAATTTGATGTCTGGATCGACTCCATTTGCTTGTTTGAGGATTTCGGAAGGGTCTGCTGCTTCTGAGATGAACAACAAGATATCATCTACATACCTTTTGTAGAATGCGCACTGGTCAATTATACCTTTCAGACTCGTTTTTTCCAGGTGATACATGTATACATCTGCCAGGAGGGGTGCGATGCAGCTTCCCATAGCTACACCATTGATCTGGCGGTAGTATATACCTTCGAAAGTAAATTGCACGTTTTTAGTACATGCTAATATGAGGTCTTTGATGTCATTGGTGTCTATAGGGAAGTCAAAAAACTCATTTTTGATGAGATCACACAAGATCTCCGTTGTCTTATCCAGTGGTATGTTTGTAAATAAGGATGAGACGTCAAGCGAGACCATCTTATTCTGTAGGATGTTCTTCCCCTTCAATTCATTTGCTAGTTCGAAAGAGTCCTTGATAGTGTTAGCGTTTATGATGCTCCGTATTGGTTCAAGTAGTT
Organism: Eudiplozoon nipponicum; assembly: GCA_029291075.1. Classification (NCBI taxonomy): domain Eukaryota; kingdom Metazoa; phylum Platyhelminthes; class Monogenea; order Mazocraeidea; family Diplozoidae; genus Eudiplozoon; species Eudiplozoon nipponicum. Next base: position 3,876 of record JAQBSW010003565.1, read on the forward strand.
TGCAGAGAAACTTGGCTGGTTTATGTTGTGGAGCGTTGATCATTGACATAATGGGCCGCATCGAAGGAGCTCCTGAGGCTGTCACGGCTTTATGAGTTTTTGGTTTGCCGTACAATCTTGCGGTGTTTGTTCCGACTGGTTTTGCTTTTTGGATGTCTTCTGTGAGTTTTGATCTAATCTCGGAGTCAGCCATCGATGTTAGCACATGTTTTTCCATCTTTTTCAAAATTGCATTAATTCTTGATTCGATGTTCGTTGAATCATCTTTCTGTTTGATGTCATGCTTAAATTTGGATGGATCATTTATTATATCGTTCATGGCCTTCCTGTAAGCGTCCGCCTCAAGTATAACAATTCCTGATCCTTTGTCGGGTGTGGCAAGTCGTATGGATTTGTCTGATTGGAGTTTTCTAAGTTCGTCTATGTGCTGTTTTGTGATGATTTGGCTGCCTTTGAATTCCTTCTTGTATTGTTCTAGTGCGCTTACTATCTCAGCTTTCAGTCCTTGTCCATTGAATGCATGTGGGGCGGTGTCTTTCGTTAAGTCATTGTAGAAATTTTCCGTTCCAGCCTGAATGTCAATAATGTCCCGTTCACTTAGATTTTTCTTGACTACGCAGAATTTTGCTCCTAAGGAGAGTAATTCTTTCTGGTGTTTTGACAAGATCACTTTTGAATAATTGTGAATAAAAGCGTCTGGGTTGGTAGGAAATTTTGATTGCGTAGGAAATTTGTCCAGGTCTCTCGTGAGGTTCTTGGTTTCTTTGTCCGCTGTTATTTTCATCAGTGTTTCTATCTTCTTTGTGAAAGCGGTGTATTCGCCGTCGTTCAGTCTTGCAATTCGACAACCCAGTGATTGAATGATGCTCTCAGCATCTTGCAGTTTTGATTGGTTGTCCTCGATACCATTGAGCAATAAGCGACTTATAAGTTTATTCGTCGGTTTTTGGTTATTTCTTCTGCATTGCTTGAGGAATCGTTTTGGCACAACATCTGATTCTAAACACGATTTGAAGAACTTAATCCTTTCTAGAAGTTTGGCACACGTACAGTTGGCTGCAATATAAGTGTTTAGTTCCTTACGGGTAAAAGGCTGACCCCGCTCTTTGATAATCTTTATGATGTCCATGCCGTTTTAATTAACACAGTATTCTTATAATTAGGAAAACAACACAAATAACAAAGTGGATAAAGGCCATTTATTTCGTGAATACTAAACATCTCTTATACAATCATACATATTTATACATTTTGGGTTGTCAATTGGTTATGTTATTGGTGACAAATCTGACTCGTTATTACTGCTGTTTCTGGTTTTGACTAGTAGGTGAGTGTGTATGCGTTTGTGTTTGTGTTGTGTATGTGTGTTTGCATGTAAAGGTCATTCTCGCAGTATTGCGAAGTGATGTCTGAGATCTTGTCATTATTGTTTTGATAACTTGAGAGTTAGCCATTTGTGCAAATTGTTCACTGTTATCATATACAAGTGCTATTTTCCCAGTATAGTTGATCGTTTCACCCCGCTGCGCAAGAGTGCTATTTTCGCTTGGTAACAACGCTAATGTTGATTGCAGTGTTAAACGCTCACATTGTTTGGAGACTTCTGTCATCGTATGCGCCTCTGTTATTTCCACTTCACATTGTTGCCAATCCGATTGTACGTTTGTTGATTCTAGTCGAGGGCCTGTTGGTTCTTGGCTGGATACTAGTAGATTGTTGTTGAATTTTGTTATCCTTGGCCCGTCGAAGGAACTTAACAGTAAGGAACTAAACACTTATATTGCAGCCAACTGTACGTGTGCCAAACTTCTAGAAAGGATTAAGTTCTGCAAATCGTGTTTAGAATCAGATGTTGTGCCAAAACGATTCCTCAAGCAATGCAGAAGAAATAACCAAAAACCGACGAATAAACTGATAAGTCGCTTATTGCTTAATGGTATCGAGGACAACCAATCAAAACTGCAAGACGCTGAGAGCATCATTCAATCACTGGGTTGTCGAATTGCAAGACTGAACGACGGCGAATACACCGCTTTCACAAAGAAGATAGAAACACTGATGAAAATAACAGCGGAAAAAGAAACCAAGAACCTCACGAGAGACCTGGACAAATTTCCTACGCAATCAAAATTTCCTACCAACCCAGACGCTTTTATTCACAATTATTCAAAAGTGATCTTGTCAAAACACCAGAAAGAATTACTCTCCTTAGGAGCAAAATTCTGCGTAGTCAAGAAAAATCTAAGTGAACGGGACATTATTGACATTCAGGCTGGAACGGAAAATTTCTACAATGACTTAACGAAAGACACCGCCCCACATGCATTCAATGGACAAGGACTGAAAGCTGAGATAGTAAGCGCACTAGAACAATACAAGAAGGAATTCAAAGGCAGCCAAATCATCACAAAACAGCACATAGACGAACTTAGAAAACTCCAATCAGACAAATCCATACGACTTGCCACACCCGACAAAGGATCAGGAATTGTTATACTTGAGGCGGACGCTTACAAGAAGGCCATGAACGATATAATAAATGATCCATCCAAATTTAAGCATGACATCAAACAGAAAGATGATTCAACGAACATCGAATCAAGAATTAATGCAATTTTGAAAAAGATGGAAAAACATGTTCTAACATCGATGGCTGACTCCGAGATTAGATCAAAACTCACAGAAGACATCCAAAAAGCAAAACCAGTCGGAACAAACACCGCAAGATTGTACGGCAAACCAAAAACTCACAAAGCCGTGACAGCCTCAGGAGCTCCTTCGATGCGGCCCATTATGTCAATGATCAACGCTCCACAACATAAACCAGCCAAGTTTCTCTGCAAACTACTTGAACCAATACGGAGCATCATAAACACTAACACTATCAAGGACTCTTTCGAATTAGCAAATGAACTGAAGGGGAAGAACATCCTACAGAATAAGATGGTCTCGCTTGACGTCTCATCCTTATTTACAAACATACCACTGGATAAGACAACGGAGATCTTGTGTGATCTCATCAAAAATGAGTTTTTTGACTTCCCTATAGACACCAATGACATCAAAGACCTCATATTAGCATGTACTAAAAACGTGCAATTTACTTTCGAAGGTATATACTACCGCCAGATCAATGGTGTAGCTATGGGAAGCTGCATCGCACCCCTCCTGGCAGATGTATACATGTATCACCTGGAAAAAACGAGTCTGAAAGGTATAATTGACCAGTGCGCATTCTACAAAAGGTATGTAGATGATATCTTGTTGTTCATCTCAGAAGCAGCAGACCCTTCCGAAATCCTCAAACAAGCAAATGGAGTCGATCCAGACATCAAATTCACTCTCGAAGTAGAGAAAGACGACAGTTTCCCATTCCTTGACATCAAACTCACTCGAGAAGCAAACGGAGATTTGACACTGGCCATACATAGAAAATCCACTTTCACTGGACAATACATTCATTACAACAGTAGTGTGCCAAAATCCCACAAAAGAAACTTAGTAAACAACCTAGCGAACAGAATCAGAAAGATCTGCTCTGAACACAAGATTGAGGAAGAACTGGGCTACCTCAGGAATATTCTGCTAATGAACAACTACCCAGAGCGGTTCATTGATGTCAACATTAGACCACGGCAAATTCGTACTAGAGAGGACACCGGCAAGCAGGTTTTCCTAAACTTACCATTTAGAGGCGACATACCAGCCTCAATAATTGCACGGCGGCTGAATAGAATAACTAAGGACAACTTTCCCAGTGTTAAAGTTAATATGACATTCAGTACACAGAGAATCATGAGGTTGGATGCCAAAGATCAATTGCCACTTCTCTCCAAATCATTCATAGTCTATAAATTCTCATGTATGTGCGGTAGCACATATATCGGACGTACGAAGAAGCAATTGATAAGCAGAATCCAGCAACATTTGCCACAGAAATTGATTAACAAAGGCTTGCCACCGTCAGGAAAATCAGCTATTTCCGATCATATATTGGCAACGGGGCACCCTGTCAATTCGACCAATTTCACAATTCTACATAAAGCAAAATCTGAAAAATTACTTTTTATCTACGAAGCGCTTTACATAAAACAACAAGCACCTGAACTTAACATTCAAAAGTTTCATCAACATGATATCCTTATCGACTGGCCAAGGATAACAAAATTCAACAACAATCTACTAGTATCCAGCCAAGAACCAACAGGCCCTCGACTAGAATCAACAAACGTACAATCGGATTGGCAACAAGGTGAGGTTGAGATAACAGAGGCGCATACGATGACAGAAGTCTCCAAACAGTGTGAGCGTTTAACACGACAATCAACATTAGCGTTGTTACCAAGCGAAAATAGCACCCTTGCGCAGCGGGGTGAAACGATTAACTATACTGGGAAAAATAGCACTTGTATAGATAACAGTGAACAATTTGCACAAAGGGCTAACTCTCAAGTTATCAAAACAATCATGACAAGATCTCAGACATCACTTCGCAATACTGCGAGAATGACCTTTACATGCAAACACACATACACAACACAAACACAAACGCATACACACTCACCTACTAGTCAAAACCAGAAACAGCAGTAATAACGAGTCAGATTTGTCACCAATAACATAACCAATTGACAACCCAAAATGTATAAATATGTATGATTGTATAAGAGATGTTTAGTATTCACGAAATAAATGGCCTTTATCCACTTTGTTATTTGTGTTGTTTTCCTAATTATAAGAATACTGTGTTAATTAAAACGGCATGGACATCATAAAGATTATCAAAGAGCGGGGTCAGCCTTTTACCCGTAAGGAACTAAACACTTATATTGCAGCCAACTGTACGTGTGCCAAACTTCTAGAAAGGATTAAGTTCTTCAAATCGTGTTTAGAATCAGATGTTGTGCCAAAACGATTCCTCAAGCAATGCAGAAGAAATAACCAAAAACCGACGAATAAACTTATAAGTCGCTTATTGCTTAATGGTATCGAGGACAACCAATCAAAACTGCAAGACGCTGAGAGCATCATTCAATCACTGGGTTGTCGAATTGCAAGACTGAACGACGGCGAATACACCGCTTTCACAAAGAAGATAGAAACACTGATGAAAATAACAGCGGAAAAAGAAACCAAGAACCTCACGAGAGACCTGGACAAATTTCCTACGCAATCAAAATTTCCTACCAACCCAGACGCTTTTATTCACAATTATTCAAAAGTGATCTTGTCAAAACACCAGAAAGAATTACTCTCCTTAGGAGCAAAATTCTGCGTAGTCAAGAAAAATCTAAGTGAACGGGACATTATTGACATTCAGGCTGGAACGGAAAATTTCTACAATGACTTAACGAAAGACACCGCCCCACATGCATTCAATGGACAAGGACTGAAAGCTGAGATAGTAAGCGCACTAGAACAATACAAGAAGGAATTCAAAGGCAGCCAAATCATCACAAAACAGCACATAGACGAACTTAGAAAACTCCAATCAGACAAATCCATACGACTTGCCACACCCGACAAAGGATCAGGAATTGTTATACTTGAGGCGGACGCTTACAAGAAGGCCATGAACGATATAATAAATGATCCATCCAAATTTAAGCATGACATCAAACAGAAAGATGATTCAACGAACATCGAATCAAGAATTAATGCAATTTTGAAAAAGATGGAAAAACATGTGCTAACATCGACGGCTGACTCCGAGATTAGATCAAAACTCACAGAAGACATCCAAAAAGCAAAACCAGTCGGAACAAACACCGCAAGATTGTACGGCAAACCAAAAACTCACAAAGCCGTGACAGCCTCAGGAGCTCCTTCGATGCGGCCCATTATGTCAATGATCAACGCTCCACAACATAAACCAGCCAAGTTTCTCTGCAAACTACTTGAACCAATACGGAGCATCATAAACACTAACACTATCAAGGACTCTTTCGAATTAGCAAATGAACTGAAGGGGAAGAACATCCTACAGAATAAGATGGTCTCGCTTGACGTCTCATCCTTATTTACAAACATACCACTGGATAAGACAACGGAGATCTTGTGTGATCTCATCAAAAATGAGATTTTTGACTTCCCTATAGACACCAATGACATCAAAGACCTCATATTAGCATGTACTAAAAACGTGCAATTTACTTTCGAAGGTATATACTACCGCCAGATCAATGGTGTAGCTATGGGAAGCTGCATCGCACCCCTCCTGGCAGATGTATACATGTATCACCTGGAAAAAACGAGTCTGAAAGGTATAATTGACCAGTGCGCATTCTACAAAAGGTATGTAGATGATATCTTGTTGTTCATCTCAGAAGCAGCAGACCCTTCCGAAATCCTCAAACAAGCAAATGGAGTCGATCCAGACATCAAATTCACTCTCGAAGTAGAGAAAGACGACAGTTTCCCATTCCTTGACATCAAACTCACTCGAGAAGCAAACGGAGATTTGACACTGGCCATACATAGAAAATCCACTTTCACTGGACAATACATTCATTACAACAGTAGTGTGCCAAAATCCCACAAAAGAAACTTAGTAAACAACCTAGCGAACAGAATCAGAAAGATCTGCTCTGAACACAAGATTGAGGAAGAACTGGGCTACCTCAGGAATATTCTGCTAATGAACAACTACCCAGAGCGGTTCATTGATGTCAACATTAGACCACGGCAAATTCGTACTAGAGAGGACACCGGCAAGCAGGTTTTCCTAAACTTACCATTTAGAGGCGACATACCAGCCTCAATAATTGCACGGCGGCTGAATAGAATAACTAAGGACAACTTTCCCAGTGTTAAAGTTAATATGACATTCAGTACACAGAGAATCATGAGGTTGGATGCCAAAGATCAATTGCCACTTCTCTCCAAATCATTCATAGTCTATAAATTCTCATGTATGTGCGGTAGCACATATATCGGACGTACGAAGAAGCAATTGATAAGCAGAATCCAGCAACATTTGCCACAGAAATTGATTAACAAAGGCTTGCCACCGTCAGGAAAATCAGCTATTTCCGATCATATATTGGCAACGGGGCACCCTGTCAATTCGACCAATTTCACAATTCTACATAAAGCAAAATCTGAAAAATTACTTTTTATCTACGAAGCGCTTTACATAAAACAACAAGCACCTGAACTTAACATTCAAAAGTTTCATCAACATGATATCCTTATCGACTGGCCAAGGATAACAAAATTCAACAACAATCTACTAGTATCCAGCCAAGAACCAACAGGCCCTCGACTAGAATCAACAAACGTACAATCGGATTGGCAACAAGGTGAGGTTGAGATAACAGAGGCGCATACGATGACAGAAGTCTCCAAACAGTGTGAGCGTTTAACACGACAATCAACATTAGCGTTGTTACCAAGCGAAAATAGCACCCTTGCGCAGCGGGGTGAAACGATTAACTATACTGGGAAAAATAGCACTTGTATAGATAACAGTGAACAATTTGCACAAATGGCTAACTCTCAAGTTATCAAAACAATCATGACAAGATCTCAGACATCACTTCGCAATACTGCGAGAATGACCTTTACATGCAAACACACATACACAACACAAACACAAACGCATACACACTCACCTACTAGTCAAAACCAGAAACAGCAGTAATAACGAGTCAGATTTGTCACCAATAACATAACCAATTGACAACCCAAAATGTATAAATATGTATGATTGTATAAGAGATGTTTAGTATTCACGAAATAAATGGCCTTTATCCACTTTGTTATTTGTGTTGTTTTCCTAATTATAAGAATACTGTGTTAATTAAAACGGCATGGACATCATAAAGATTATCAAAGAGCGGGGTCAGCCTTTTACCCGTAAGGAACTAAACACTTATATTGCAGCCAACTGTACGTGTGCCAAACTTCTAGAAAGGATTAAGTTCTTCAAATCGTGTTTAGAATCAGATGTTGTGCCAAAACGATTCCTCAAGCAATGCAGAAGAAATAACCAAAAACCGACGAATAAACTGATAAGTCGCTTATTGCTTAATGGTATCGAGGACAACCAATCAAAACTGCAAGACGCTGAGAGCATCATTCAATCACTGGGTTGTCGAATTGCAAGACTGAACGACGGCGAATACACCGCTTTCACAAAGAAGATAGAAACACTGATGAAAATAACAGCGGAAAAAGAAACCAAGAACCTCACGAGAGACCTGGACAAATTTCCTACGCAATCAAAATTTCCTACCAACCCAGACGCTTTTATTCACAATTATTCAAAAGTGATCTTGTCAAAACACCAGAAAGAATTACTCTCCTTAGGAGCAAAATTCTGCGTAGTCAAGAAAAATCTAAGTGAACGGGACATTATTGACATTCAGGCTGGAACGGAAAATTTCTACAATGACTTAACGAAAGACACCGCCCCACATGCATTCAATGGACAAGGACTGAAAGCTGAGATAGTAAGCGCACTAGAACAATACAAGAAGGAATTCAAAGGCAGCCAAATCATCACAAAACAGCACATAGACGAACTTAGAAAACTCCAATCAGACAAATCCATACGACTTGCCACACCCGACAAAGGATCAGGAATTGTTATACTTGAGGCGGACGCTTACAAGAAGGCCATGAACGATATAATAAATGATCCATCCAAATTTAAGCATGACATCAAACAGAAAGATGATTCAACGAACATCGAATCAAGAATTAATGCAATTTTGAAAAAGATGGAAAAACATGTGCTAACATCGATGGCTGACTCCGAGATTAGATCAAAACTCACAGAAGACATCCAAAAAGCAAAACCAGTCGGAACAAACACCGCAAGATTGTACGGCAAACCAAAAACTCATAAAGCCGTGACAGCCTCAGGAGCTCCTTCGATGCGGCCCATTATGTCAATGATCAACGCTCCACAACATAAACCAGCCAAGTTTCTCTGCAAACTACTTGAACCAATACGGAGCATCATAAACACTAACACTATCAAGGACTCTTTCGAATTAGCAAATGAACTGAAGGGGAAGAACATCCTACAGAATAAGATGGTCTCGCTTGACGTCTCATCCTTATTTACAAACATACCACTGGATAAGACAACGGAGATCTTGTGTGATCTCATCAAAAATGAGTTTATTGACTTCCCTATAGACACCAATGACATCAAAGACCTCATATTAGCATGTACTAAAAACGTGCAATTTACTTTCGAAGGTATATACTACCGCCAGATCAATGGTGTAGCTATGGGAAGCTGCATCGCACCCCTCCTGGCAGATGTATACATGTATCACCTGGAAAAAACGAGTCTGAAAGGTATAATTGACCAGTGCGCATTCTACAAAAGGTATGTAGATGATATCTTGTTGTTCATCTCAGAAGCAGCAGACCCTTCCGAAATCCTCAAACAAGCAAATGGAGTCGATCCAGACATCAAATTCACTCTCGAAGTAGAGAAAGACGACAGTTTCCCATTCCTTGACATCAAACTCACTCGAGAAGCAAACGGAGATTTGACACTGGCCATACATAGAAAATCCACTTTCACTGGACAATACATTCATTACAACAGTAGTGTGCCAAAATCCCACAAAAGAAACTTAGTAAACAACCTAGCGAACAGAATCAGAAAGATCTGCTCTGAACACAAGATTGAGGAAGAACTGGGCTACCTCAGGAATATTCTGCTAATGAACAACTACCCAGAGCGGTTCATTGATGTCAACATTAGACCACGGCAAATTCGTACTAGAGAGGACACCGGCAAGCAGGTTTTCCTAAACTTACCATTTAGAGGCGACATACCAGCCTCAATAATTGCACGGCGGCTGAATAGAATAACTAAGGACAACTTTCCCAGTGTTAAAGTTAATATGACATTCAGTACACAGAGAATCATGAGGTTGGATGCCAAAGATCAATTGCCAATTCTCTCCAAATCATTCATAGTCTACAAATTCTCATGTATGTGCGGTAGCACATATATCGGACGTACGAAGAAGCAATTGATAAGCAGAATCCAGCAACATTTGCCACAGAAATTGATTAACAAAGGCTTGCCACCGTCAGGAAAATCAGCTATTTCCGATCATATATTGGCAACGGGGCACCCTGTCAATTCGACCAATTTCACAATTCTACATAAAGCAAAATCTGAAAAATTACTTATTTATCTACGAAGCGCTTTACATAAAACAACAAGCACCTGACCTTAACATTCAAAAGTTTCATCAACATGATATCCTTATCGACTGGCCAAGGATAACAAAATTCAACAACAATCTACTAGTATCCAGCCAAGAACCAACAGGCCCTCGACTAGAATCAACAAACGTACAATCGGATTGGCAACAAATTGAAGTGGAAATAACAGAGGCGCATACGATGACAGAAGTCTCCAAACAGTGTGAGCGTTTAACACGACAATCAACATTAGCGTTGTTACCAAGCGAGAAATAGGCACCCTTGCGCAGCGGGGAGAAACGATCAACTATACTGGGAAAAATAGCACTTGTATAGATAACAGTGAACAATTTGCACAAATGGCTAACTCTCAAGTTATCAAAACAATAATGACAAGATCTCAGACATCACTTCGCAATACTGCGAGAATGACCTTTACATGCAAACACACATACACAACACAAACACAAACGCATACACACTCACCTACTAGTCAAAACAAGAAACAGCAGTAAAAACGAGTCAGATTTGTTACCAATAGCATAACCAATTGACAACCCAAAATGTATAAATATGTATGATTGTATAAGAGATGTTTAGTATTCACGAAATAAATGGCCTTTATCCACTTTGTTATTTGTGTCTTTCTAATTATAAGAATACTGTGTTAATTAAAACGGCATGACATCATAAAAATTTAGGAATTTGTGAATATTCCATTTTAATGTATTCGTTAAAGGTACATATTTGTTTATATTTTGCGGTATGTAGTTTTTTGGCAATGCGGTCGAAAATATTTTAAAGCATGCACCATTGAGTTAGAACATCTGCAGATTATAAAATATACATAGAATTTAGAATACTGATAGAATGTATACCGTTTCAATTGGGTTAATATTTGCAAATATGTTCAATGAAACCTTAATATACATAAACGAATTGGTCATCCATCAACTCGAGAGGAAATTAATGTTAGTTGCAGAGAACTAAAATATGTTGGTGTGACACACCCAGTAACAAATTATTTCAATTAAGAAGTAAACACCAATCCCATTGTATTTTACCAGTCGTCGAACAAAATATCAAAACTACCGCCAGCCACAACGCACTGGCGCGTTTCGACCTTCCATGATCATCATCAGTGTATGATGGAAAACTTATTTTCGAGGATCAAACCGTAATGAATATATATGGAAATAAAATTTAGGTATGCGGCTCCCACCTTTAGAAGTCTCGCATACATTGAATTTGACTGGAAATGTCGGCTGCACAAATTCTACGCAGTCACGCACATACATCTTTTTGCAGCTTTCGCTAGATATATTTAGTTAATACAATTAAACAATCATTTCCATATATATTCAATGCGGTTTGATCCTCGATAGTCAATTTGAAGTCGTACTCTTGTGAATATCGTGGAAGGTCGGAAGGCGTCAGTGCGAATGGCGTTATATTTTCTGTTTTCGAAGACTGGTTAAATACAATGGGATTGGTGTTTACTTCAATCTCGCAAATTTGATTTTATTTATTCTGATATTGATTTAAAATTTCTGTCGTCGAATGTGCTGTTGTTTTTTCTTCTTCAGATTGTGGCCAATCCGATCGAATGTTTGTTGAGTATAGTCGAGTGGGCGTTCGGCCCTGTCTGGATGTTAGTAAATTGTTGTTGGATTTTGTGAGTCGTGGCCAGAAGATTAGAATAACATGTTGATGAGACTTTTGAATGTTTAGGCCAGGTGCTTTTTTATATAAGGTGCTCCATTTACATATATATACTCATTTTTATGGTTGTGCTTTGTCTAGAATTGTGAAATTAGCCAAATTGAATGTGTGCCCCGTTTTCAATTTAGAATCGGAAATAGCTGATTTTCCTTAGGGTGAAAGTCTTTTTTAATCAATTCCTGCAATAAATGTCGCTAGATGCCGTTGATCAATTGCTTCTTCGCATGTCCAATGTATGTGCTGCCGCAGTTAAATGAGAATTTGTAGAATATGTATGATTTGGAGGCAATTGGAAATTGGTATTTGGCATCCAACATCATGATTCGCTGTGTTCTAAATGTGATATTAACTTCAAAATTGGGAAAACTCACATTTTTTACTTAACCACCGTGTGATAATGGAGGCCGATACGTCGCCTCTAAATGGAAAGTTTAGAAATACCTGCTTGACGTTATTCATTCTAGTGCGAATTTGTCGTAGTCTGATGTTGACATCGATAATCATCCTCATCATCACCATCATCATCATTATCATGCACAGCCACACAAAACCAAAAAGTGACTAATTACCCGATTTGCGTTTTGACTAACGCAGCTTTCATTGTTCCAGTAGTTTTCTTTTGGTAAACAATGAAAGCTGCGTTAGTCAAAACGCAGATCAGGTAATTTGAATTAATCCGGGTTTGCAGAAGCAATCTTTATTCAAAATTGATTAATGATTGACTGAAGCACCATCTGCCCCGATGCCAGTGGACAAAGTTTCCTTCAGCAGTCGAAACATGCCCTGAGCGCCACATTAAAGAATAACTTTCTGATTCTGTTTGCTAGTTGTTAACTAATTTTCTTTTTTTATTTTGACATATTGCTGTTGTATGGTTTTATTGTCCGGTGGAAGTGGCCAACGTCATATCAACATTTTATCCTCGAGTGAGTTGGGTATCCAGGAAAGAAAAACTATCGTCTATCTCATCATCAAGGGTAAATTTGTGCAACCGACATTTACAGTCAAATACAATGTATGCATCACAAATAATAATTTTATTGTTTGCTAGGTTTTGAATGATAAAATACAAAAATCCATTGAACTATAGATTTTCAGATAAAAGATTGAGAAACACCTGATGTCATGATTAGTGGAATCATAACAGAACTGTTCGCAGTCGTATAAAAACTGTTTAAGGCCAGTAAACTAACTAAATCCAATGTTTGAACCCGGAGACAAATAAATCCACCGCATGTTACCTGCGTATTGCGCGCGCGAGTGTATATTTATTAAACAAAACCCTATTACTTACAATTTAAATTGCAGTACACGAAATCTCAAATAAAACTGCTTGAAACTAACAGAGATTGTTTCTAAAATCACAGTTAAGAGAAATATTGTGTAAAAACAATGTTAGATTATTTGACCTTAAAGCGAACTATATTTGTCTAAATTGAACATCCGTGGGTTGTATCGCGGAGCCGCGTGTTACATAATGAATAATAGTCTTCATAAACTATTTTCTTAATGTAGCATCTCGATATTGGGCTCAGTGATATAATCAGCATCAACCATATTAATAATATCTAAAAGAGCGTTATTGTTAGATTGAGTAGAGGAAGGGGAAAGAAACCAGGCAGAATCGGAGATAAACTTACCTTCAGTAGCCCGATTTCGTTTATCCACCCTCCATGCCTCAGCAGATAAGGCGACCCTTTTGTATATTGCGCGATTGCCGATGCATTATGTAATCATTATAATTCGTAGTATTCACGGTTATAAGTGGACTGTAAAAGGTTGCACATTCCTATTGAGGATTGTTTGTATTCGGAGTTTTATTTCTCTTAGATAGTCTACCAATCACAGTTGATAAGCACAATTTGCCCAGATGCCCTTGGCCAGAGTTATCTTCGGCAACCAAAACTTGCCCTTAGCGTGTAATACGCTTATTCTCATTCCGTCACTACATATTTAAGAATAAAATTAACTGCGCAGTTAGACCAAATTTGAGGCTCACATGAAACAGAATGATGGCTGTGTCCGTTTTAGACTCGACAAGGTTCGTGGAAACAAATGCGCGCGCCACATCCAGTTCAAGCTCAATGCTTGAGCATGCTTCTTCTGCTTGCATAAATCCGGCTGCAATTTGTTTATCCATAAGGCTTCGTATGTGGCTAGCTCTCTTTTTTATTACATTTAGTAATTACTTTGAATGCTACGTCTGGAGAACATACGTGTGATGTTTCGATGTCGTGTTGCGCAATTGCAGACGTGCATTCACCATTTTATTTAAAAATGGCGTTTATGTTACAATGTTCTCCCATTCGAGTAATTATTGAGAAAGAAATTTTTATTGTACCTGACAAAATGTCTTTTTGATTTTGCACATAGGAAGGGCACAATTAATTATATTACAGCTCGCATTTCAAAAGAATCTTTCAAAAAACTGGATGAACTAGTGACGTTAAAGTGTAAAGTGCAAAGAACGTTATTGTGGAAAGAACATAATTATCAGTGTTTTAAACAATAACGGTTCCCAGGTGAGTTGGTATGCAGTTTACGAAAGTCAAAACTACGAGTCAACCAAAGAAATCTTTGAAGGTTGGCGTATTCCAAAATTGGGCATTTTTATAAAGATAAAGCAGTGCTTCAGGCAAGAATCGGGTGTGTATCTTGTGTAATAGATGAAATAAGTCTTTTTGCTAGAATGAAATTTCTGATGTTTTTTTCCGCCAGTTATGAAGAAAGGTGAAACAAAGATTTTCAATAAATTGGAAAACGATATAAAACCTGGAGTTTTGTGTGATTTAATACCGACCGATTTTCATTTGCGTGTGCTTAGCTTATCAAAAGTGCCAATCGATCATCTAACAATAGAGGCACTATCGATGGACCAAAATTATGGAATACGTCCTTCTAATAAATGCGATGTTGATTTTGAGGCAGCATTTGAATTGCCATTTGAACAAACAGCAGACATGGAAACTATCAATTTTGGTTATAAAAATTGGTTCAAGGCTACATTAGTTGATCAGGATTCACATTTGAAATCGTCTAAATGCGTAGAACAGCATACATTGACAAAGCAACATCTAAATGAGCTTAGAGGTATCAGCAGAAATTCAGAAATCAAAATACTACGCGCTGATAAAGGCAAGTGCGTTGTTATAATGGAAAAATCTGAATACCTACATTAAATGGAAAACGTGTTATAGGACAATACAAAATTCACGCGTCTAGACGATGAATCAGATGAAATAGAAAAGTGGAGCGCAAAGTAATAAGTGAAATTAAGATCTTGATAGATGCTGGGTTTTTGTATGAGGCCACTTCTCAGAAGCTCAAACCAGTTGGATTATCTACGCCAAAAATTTATTGATTACCAAAAACATACAAAAAAGATTGTTCTATGTGGCCAATTTTATCAATGGCAAATTCTCCGTTTCATGAACAAGATAAATGGCTATTTCGTTTACTTAAATCATTACGTAAACTACTAAGTAATTTTTCGGTTTCCGATTCGTTTGTGTTTGTAAACAAAATTCAAGATATAAATGTTAAAAATAAGATCATGGTATCTTTAGATGTTACGTCTTTGTTTACACATGTTCAAATAGGAGAAACCTTTCACATTAGAATCAAACTGGTATAATACGACATAATACCATCGCCGGTGCCAAGTCACCCTTTACGCAAGCTTATCTTATTATGCACGTATGACGTACAGTATCGTTTTAATGGAAGCATCTATAAACAGACTGACGGTTTGGCAATGGGGAAACCCTTATCTTTAGTGATGGCTAAGATTTTGTAGCGCATCTTGATAGCACAACATTAAAGTGTGACATAAGTAAATTTGCTCAATGTATACGGTACATGGATGATATTGTAACACGCGACTTCGCCTTTCAACCCAACGATGTTTAATTTTGACAAATATAATGCTATTTGAGGTCAAATAATCTAACTCTGTTTTTACACAATATTTCTCTTAACTGTGATTTAGAAACAATCACTGTTAGTTTCAAGCAGTTGCATTGAGATTTCTAGAACGACAAATTTTATTGTAATTAATAGGGTTTTGTTTAATAAATATACACACCTGTGCGCAATACGCAGGTAACTTGCGTTGGATTATAGTGCCCATGTGGATTTATTGCCTTTTTTTGCATTAATCTCAGTTTACACTATTAATTATTGTTCAGATATGATTCTAGGCATCAGGACACCAGAGTTCAATAAATTATTATAATTAAAACAATTTAAAACCTAGCAAACAGCGGAATAATTATTTGTGATGTTTTTTAATAACTGTTTTTACACGATTTTTAACCATCAATTATCAATGCCAATATTTACGAGTGACTTTAAATTAAATTGCTAATCAATCTGGATTTATATCATCATATATCTTCAATTATTTACATATGTTCATCACGATTCAGACGTTTGTATTCCTGAGAATTACGTGTGTATAAGACATTCAATTGAGTTGACAATATATCGTTTTGTCGACGTCTAGAGCAAGGTCCGTTTTGTTTAACTGTGAATTGATTCATGCTTCGCTACACCATTTGCAATAAACGTATGAAAATGGATGAGTTTTATTACTTCACTCTTTGGAAAATATCAGGGACTGATCATGGAACGGGTTGGGATAACAATCGCCATGAAAATGTAGGAAATCATTACAAATAGACAGCTGTCCCGAAAAAGCTATTGCTATAACAACAAAATATCATATATAAATGGTGCCCCATTTCGTCGAACTCACAGCCAACAAGGAATTAATCAGCATCTAGCTTTTGAGAACATCAAGCACTTTGGATGAATGCCACAAAAGAAAGTAAATCCTAAGACACAAGTCACAGCAAACCACACTCTAGAGATCACAATGCTCGAAGACAGCCGCACGATGACGGGTGAGGACGATGTAACACTGCCATCTATTCTCGACAACACTCACACACATAAGATGACGTCCAGCTCAGGGAATGCAGGAAGCCCGGTGGCGAGCCCAGCAACAGGCCGCACCAACACATGGACTTAGTATAAAATATGCCAATTCGATCCAGACTACACTGACGCGTGGGTCGACGACGTTACATTATTGGCCAAGGTGGCCAATATAACAGACGAGGGTTCAATATTTTTGAGGGCTTGGGAGACAATCCCAATGTCTTTCTGACGCGGACTTAAAGACATACTGCATCAATACACTGAGGGTACATGTGCGCAGCCATGGCAGAGCCTGCAACGTGCAGTCAAGCAAAGCCTGACACAAGATCAAGAAGACAGGCTTACAGAATTATTGAGCCTGATGTCCCTCGGTAGCCGCACGCCTTCTGAGCTATTTAGGGAGATGGATCAGAAAGCCCTGGAATTCAACCTGCCCAAGGAAATCCTAATGCGACTATTCATACAGAAGCTCCTTCCGGCACTCCAAGAGATGGCCACGTTCCTGCGCGAATCCATCGAAGTGCAAGACGACGTTCTGCCCGCACGTCTAGACAAGTGGTGGAAGAAACACCACTACAGATCACCTGCCTCAGAGCGAGGTTATATCACACCACGACTGTCCGAAACCCAATCCACCGCATTATCAGCTGGAACAAATTTCACCAATGAGCGCCTCATCAGCCTGCTCGAGTACCTCACCGTCAGGCCAACTTCGGCCTCAGTCGATGCCGTCGATAATAGACGCGATCAGAGCATGCGTGACCAGCATCGAAGTTTGGGGCACGGGTACAAAATGTCGTTCTCCAACTGAAAAAGATGTTAAAGTTATCCTTTCATCATTGCCAATACGACAAGAAACATCATTGGATGTGACTTTCACCAACACTTCGACTTTACCATTCGTCCAAGAACACGAGAGATACGCACTGCAGACAATCAGTTTATTTCATCAACGCTAAAACATGCGACTCGCGCCGAAGCAGTCTAATCCATAAAGCTAATGCCTCCAGTTCTTCATATACCACAAATGCACGATATTCTGATACGTCATAAAGAAATTTACAAACCTATCTCCTTAATGCCCGCTCTCAAGAGGGAGCGTGCCATCACAGCCCATCGCATCATCTTACCGAAACCACTTCCCCAACCTCCACGAGCACGTCCATTGGCACCACACAAACAAAAGGCCGCCGAGCAAGAATTCGCCATACTACGTCAACAAGGCATCTGTACACGATATAGCTCACCTTATGCGTCGCCTGTGGTAGTAGTACTAAAGAGTGAACCAGCAACATTAAGGGTGTGTGGGAATTATCGTGTTCTCAATTCTTGCACACAGTCTGATTCGTACATCCTGCCAAATCGAGCTGACCTGCTCAGCTCAACTATCGGTCGTGCTATGTATTCAAAACTCGACCTAGTGAAAGCCTACTATAAAGTACCGATGGACAAAGACTCCGTATCATATACTACACTTCCATTCACCAGAGGTGGCACTCACGATTATCATTATATGCCTTTTGGTCTTAAGAATGCCTCGGAAAATTTTCCAACGCGTTAATAACGAAATACTAGATGGTCTACCGTTTATAATTCTCTCCTTAGACAACATCATGGTATTCTCCAACTCAATGTCCGAACATATACAGCATATTCATATACTACTCACACGTCTAGCAGACTATGGCCTCCGACTTCATGGCAAAAAATGTGTTTTTGCACAAAAATCAATTGAATTCGTCGGTCATCAAATTTCAGAGAAAGGCATGACACCTATACCTGCTAAGTTTCGTGCTATTCAAGATCTACAGCCTTCAACAAATGTCCGAGCATTACGACGATTCTTTGGGCAAGATAAATTACTATTCTCGATTCGTACTCTTCCTTGCCTAGATTCTGGCACCTCTTCACAAATATCTCGTGTCAGCAAGTCGTTTTGTCAGGTAATCACAACTGATTCAGCTCAACGTGGATGACATGCAGGCTTACGATGATGCCAAAAGGGCCTTATGTAAAGCGACCATGCTACATTTTCCTGATTGGTCTTAAACTTTTGAATTGATTACTGACGCATTCGACGTTCCATAGCTGCAGTACTTCAACAGTCCATCAATGGCATACACCGACCTATCGCCTTCTACTCGCAAAAACTAGAACCTCGTGAGACGCGGTATGATACATTAGGGAAAGCGTTATTTTCATTCTACAGGTCGATCCTACACTTCCGTAACTATCTGGATGGCCGAAAGTTCAAGATCTACACCGACAACCTTCCTCTACTCCCGATGCTCAGAGGAAAGATAGAATATTTATATTCACGACATGTCAACTCACAACTTACACGAATACACGAGTATGAATATGAAGTCACTCATGTCAAATGATCAGAAAACGTGGTTACAGACTCCTTAAGCCGTCCTTCAGAATTCTGTGCGTCTATCCTGTCCTCCACCTATAAGCACTCAGGAATTGCAAGTAGCTCAGCAAGATGATCCATCACTTCGTACAGTTGATGTCAATTGCCTGAAAACATTTCATTATGAAGGAACTCTGCTGCAGTATGCAATAACTGGCGTGGGCCCTCGGCCGTGGGTACCTGATAAACTTCGTCAGAAGTTCTTTGATGTTTACCATTCAATAAGCCATCCATCTAGTGCAGCCTCAGTGGAAATTCTATTCAGAACGTATCGTTGGCCTGGCATACGACGAGATGTCAAGAAGTGGTAAAAACTATGTATAGAATGTCAGAAAATCCAAGTGACTAGACACACCAAAACGGCGCCACAAGTCATCCAAGTGCCCAAAATCCGGTTCACGCAAATACACGTTGATCTGGTAACCTTACCTGTCGTGAACAATATAAGTTATCTACTGTCAATACTGGATCGTACCAATCGATGATATGAGGCCATACAACTGCCAGACATGAAGCAAGACATTGTTAGTCTTGATTTAGAGCTCAATTGGTTCGCTCGGTTTAGTGCCCCAGCTGAAGTAACAACCGATCGTAGCGCATAGTTCCTCGGCGAAGATTTCGCAGCCCTACCAAAATACAATGGTATCAAATACTCCGTGACCGCGGCTCGCAATCCAAGAGCAAATGGTTTCGTCGCAAGGCAACACCGGGAACTGAAAGCGGCGGTCAAGGCCAGCGCGGAAGAATATTGGCTTGCGGCTTTACCGAAAGTACTCCTATCAATTCGTACAACACCTCATGAGCCGATTAAATGTAGTTCCGCTGAAATGGTATTTGGCGAATGTTTACGGCTGCCTAGCGAACTAGTCTGATCACGCTCTGAAACTGCGATAACGATGAACGATCCGGCATTTCTGTTTTCACTTCGCAGTTACCTACAGTATAACACTCAGAATCGACCGATCTCTATATATATAAACAGAAAGATTTTGATAGCTGCAAATTGTTCTTTGTTAACAATGACATGGATAACAGGATTGTAGACAAATCGAAGCGTGGTCCTTATCATGTGCTAGATCGACGTCAGAATTATTATATTTTGGAGATTAATGGCAAAGCTGAATGTCTCTAAACACAGATTATCCCCGGCGGACGTTGATCTAAATCACCTGCTGTTCCGCGATGTTGAACTATCAGGCGTCAAAGAAACGTTGATTCCACCTCCAGACAGTTTTGCTGACTACGGACTGACGCCCGACATCGGACTAGCAACCGAGCCAACTGACGCCGTCACGCCGCCGCGAGATATAGAGGAACCAGAATCAGTGTCGACACAGCCAACATCAGTCGTTAATCGTTACGGCAGAGCCATTACGCCTCCTGTAAGGTTAGCCCCCTTCATTGTGTACTAATTTTCATTGTCGGTGGGTGGATGTAATGCAGAGGCTCCGAACGTCTTCGTGTCTGAGAACCCCATAGATACCACATCGCTTGTAGTCCTAAAATTTACACTAGAATCTGATATGCTTATATTTCCATTTTTATCTGCTAAATTCAAATCGGTAATATCTTGCACTAACTTACTAGTGTCCTCGAATTTAATATCAGTAGTCATGTTTGTGAAGTTTAACTATTAAATCGACACTTAATGTTTGGCAAATCGGAATGTGAAAGCTGTCTTTCGCAAAACACACAAACAAATAAAATGGAAGGAGATATACGTGAACAATAGAATAATCAAATTACCTGTTCCAGAACGTCTGTTCTATGTGTGCTTCAATGGAAAATGCAAGACAGTTTAAGCAGATATATACTTTGTATGTTGATCAGTTTTTAATAAAGAAAAATATGATAATTGCAGCAGACCAACGGAAGATACAACCAGTGGAGGAACGTGACACTCAAAAACTGAAAATGGCGCACAATTGAAAGTCAATTATTTAAACAAAGAATGTTCTGGAAAATAAAATAAAAAATTCCTTTTAACTAAAATTCGTTACAATCAGCCATGGTGGTTTAAGTTTATCAGCTAATGTTACTTTACATTTGGTGGAGGATTTATCTTTCTCCACATACACTTCCTTCTCGTAAAAAGACAGCTAGTAATAGACGTAATCATGATTCTTCGGCTGATGTGGCACCCTTCCAGAACGAGTTGTGCATAATGGCGCCACTGAAGTCGTCATCGCGTCCAGGACAGTTGACACTGGTTCTTCCGTATCATCTGGTAAAGCTAAACAATTTCATGCTGTGAACTGGTAGAATAAGATTTAACTATATTAGACAACGTATCTTCTGAGTTCTGCATTTCGTTATGTACCTGTGTGGCGGGATTGCACACACCAGATTCGCCCATAGAACGACGGTCATTCAACGCATCCGTTAATTCAGGCATACCGTCTATTCAGATAAACTGGGGAATGCAACGATCCAACGTAACGCAGTCCTCGTTGCCATTTATCTCTACGGTGACATTCTTGTCAGTCATCCTCTTGACCTTGTATGGTCCTTTATAAAATGGTGTCAGGCAATTCTTCCTATTTTCAGTAGATACATATACATGCGAAACCGATCTTAGATCAGAGGACACATAGCATTTGGTTTTAGCTTTTCTAGAACCAATGCAGCTTTTAGTTCACGATGCAGCCTTCCTACCATCCCATTCGCTCGTGGGTTGTACGCGCTAGCATGCAATACAAGGGTTCCCATGATGTTGAGGGATCTCTCGAAAAGCTCGGACATAAATTGACTACCGCAATCACTAGTGACCTTTTCCGGGACATCATAACGCGATATCCAATTATGTATAAACGCGAACAAGACTTCTTGCGCTGTCACGTCTTTTAAAATTGCCACTTCGAATTGACGACTAAATCTATCTGCCACAGTCAGAAATTATTTGTTACCATTTACTTCAGGCATCTCGACAATCTTATATGTACGTGTCTGAACCGTCCAAATGGTATCCCAATATTCTTTATCGCGGTTCTGGTATGTCTCCACACCTTACACGTTTGACACTTGGCACAGGCTCTTACCCATACCTGTATGACTTTAGACATGTGCGGCCATAAGTATCTGACGTTAATCAATCGAATGGTCGCTTTAATGGAAGGATGACCCATGTCATGTAACACTTGGATAATCTTGGCCCGTAACTCCAACGGCACATATGGTCGTGGTTGACTTCTAGACGTTTCGCATAACAACCACTTGCCACTTATGAGCTTACGAACATATCCTCGTCTTATGGACAACACTAATGTAATGGCATCCGATCCTTGCGCTTCCTCGTTTTGACTCACTAAATCATGCATAGAGTCATCTAAACTTTTCAACGGACCTTGAAATATCAGCTCGACATCAGCTTCATTCGGTCGGCTATGTGCATCGGCTACCACATTCTCCTTACCAGCAGTATGAGACACAGTGAAATCGAAATCTGCTAACCGTGTTATTTGGGAATTTACTCTACGGGAGTAATTAAACCCAGCTGTTTTACCAAGTATACTGATCAATGGCTTATGATCGTTCAATAACTTAAACTTATGACTGTCTAAGTAATGCTGGAAGTGTAGCACTGCGGCATACACTGCTAGAAGATCTTTGCCCAACGTATCATAACGTTTCTTTCGATTATTAAGCTTACGGCTATAAAACCCAATCGGTCTTACTACGTCCTGATCTCTTTGCTGTAGCACTTTCCCTATAGCAACATCTGAGGTATCTGTGATTACCTCGAAAGGTTTTTCCCAATCTACAGGTGCTAATGTGGTTATGTCACTTAAAACTTCCTTGGACTCAAGTTTATAGGCCAAGACTTCTTGATCGTGCTCTTTTCACGAGTGAGATGGCGTGTTAACGATCCTAGAATTCCGGCTAGACCTGGAATGAATCGACGATAATAGCTGAGCATACCCAAGAACCTCCGCAACTGGCGAACGGTTCGGGGTTCCGTTACATCCTTTATATCTTGGATCTTATCTTCCAAAGTTTTAATTCCGTCTTTGGAAAGTACATGAACAAGATATCTAACTGAAGAGCACCCGATGTTACTCTTGTTAGGTTTGACCACTAACCCATATTGTTCCAGCCTGGTCAAAACCGTTTTCAAATTCGTACGATGTTCATCTCGTGAGCGACTAAAAATTATTATGTCGTCTATATATACCCTCGCAAATGGACAATTCTGAAGGATTTCTTCAGCCGAACGCTGAAATGTCTGACTGGCATTTTTCAAACCAAAAGACATTCGAAGAAATTCGTGCGATCCTCCTCTTAGAAATCTGACTGCGGTGAGTGGTTTCGAACTTTCCCCCATAGGTATATGATAGTACGCTTTCTGGAGATCTAGAGTTGAATAAACCTCATATCCCATAATATCTTGGAGTAAGGTACTCTGGTTAGGGAGAGAATACGAATCACACTTTGTCACAGAATTTAATAAACGATAATTCCCACAAATCCTCCATCGACCCAGTTCAGGTTTGGGAACTACCACTATTGGGGAAGAAAAATTAGAATTTGATCTACAAATCCCCTTTTCGCGGAAATGGTGAAATTCGGACAAAGCAACCTGTTGTTTCTGTTGTGCCAATAGTTGAGCCTTTGATGAATAAGGCAACGGAGCCATCATTTCTATCTGGTGTTCTACTCCTGTCTTCAAACCTATCCTTTTGGCACTGAAAGTTTGAAACACTGCTAGGTGCTTCTTGATTATATCGGCAATGTCATGTGCGACTGTTGGACGAGTTAAAAGAACTGTTCTAACTGCCGACGTGTTAGACTCAGTAGTTGTTGACACGCCTTTGCCTTCTGTGATAATCCTAGATTTGGGGTCTGATGCCAGCTTGAAATGTGTCAAGAAATTCTTGCTGATGATATGGTCCTTGACATCGGCTACTAGAAAATTCCATCGGAAGGAAGATTTCTGGCCTAACGTTACCGACGTTTCTTTCATCCCTTTCACTCCTATCGGACTACCGTTAGCGGCCCATAGTTGATAGTGAAATGTGGGGCAATCTGCTTCCACCACGTCTGATCTAACTATGCTTACCTCAGCACCCGTGTCGATGAGAAATTCTAATCCAGATAATTCATCTTTAATAATGAACTTGTTGCTGAATAATCCAGCAATGTTTTCCAAATCTCCGCTTAGTGAGAATTAGACTCTCTTGCCTGCTGTATCGGTGCTAACTGGTCCCGAGTCATTTACAACCTTTACCTTAAGTATGCCTTTTAAAGGCATATCTGGGAACCTTTGCAGTGGAACCCTACCTACGGCTCCTATTAGCGGAGGTTTTGTCCTTTTCCCGGTGATGGATTTCTCTCTACCGATTTTGTGCTTCCTTTCCATTTGGGTCCACCTAATCGCGGGTAAATACAATTCTCACCTTGGCACTTCGCACTGCGTCCGTATTCGCAATGTGCCTTACACCATCCGCGTGGCTCTTCGAAGCGTTGACGCGAGTGACTCCCTCGACGTCTAGTGTACCTGTCATGACTCTGAAGTTGTGCAACGTCTCTACATAAGAAACTTAAAGTTTCTTATATAGTCAGGTTGTTTTCGGCATCCGCCCTGACTGGCTGCATCGTGACAGAATCTGCTATTACAGCATGTACTTGTGGTTCTTGCTGTTTATACACGCCGTCTAACCCTCTGAGTTTAGTTGGCCAATCAATGCTCATAGTGTCAAATACTTCCAATGTGGTTCTAAGCCTAATTGGTAGCTCAGCTGTGAAAATGGAGTTGACTACATCTCTGGATATATTCAACCTGGAAGCTTTTGTGCAAAGGCGTTCATAAAATTCGGACGGTAACTGACGCCCCATTTTTTCTAAGCGTAATAGTTCGCACATTTGCGCTGTTCTTCCAGGCTGATATCTCTGTTGAATTTCAGCCATTAATAACTCAAATGCATTGTACAGTTTTTCTCTCAAAGTTCTGCCTCTGAAATTTTCCAAGGCATTTCGGAAATTTTCAGGCAATGCCATCCATGCTGCAACAAATTTCTCCATATGATTTACAATATTATAAGCACTTAATATCATTTGGGCATCTCCGACCCAACTTGAATGTTTTTCAGATTTATAACCGTGGTAGACTTAAAATTCCTGGACTGGCGCGGTCGCCAAATTTTGTAGAGGCTCCTAACCTAATCGTGTCTGTAAACCCCATAGATTCCAGGTAGCTTGTAGTCCTAAAATTTACAGTAGAATCTGATATGCTTATATTTACATTTTCATCTGCTAAATTTAAATCGGTAACTAGTGTGCTCGATTTAAATATCAGTATTCATGTTTGTGAAGTTTAATTATTAAATCGACACTTAATGTTAGGCAAATCGGAATGTGAAAACTGTTTCTCGCAAAACACAAATAATCTGGAAGGAGATATACGTGAACAACAGAATAATCAAATTACCTGTTCCAGAACGTCCGTTCTACGTGTGCTTCAATGAAAAATGCAAGACAGATTAAGCAGATATATATTTTGTATGTTGATCAGTTTTTAATATAGAAAAATATGATCATTGCAGCAGACCAACGGAAGATACAACCAGTGGAGGAAAGTGACACTCGAAAACTGAAAATGGCGCACAATTCAAAGTCAATTATTTAAACAAAGAATGTTTTGGAAAATAAAAGCAAAAATTCTTTTTAAATAAAATTCGTTACAATCAGCCATGGTGGTTTAAATTTATCAGTTAATGTTACTTTACATTTGGCGGAGGATTTATCTTCCTCCACAGTAACACGCGACTCCGCGTTACAATTCAACGATGTTCAAATTTGAGAAATTTAGTTCTCTTTAAGGCCAAATAATATAAGTCTGTTTTTTCACAATATCTCTCTTAACTATGATTTTAGAAACAATGACTGTTAGTTTCAAGCAGTTTTAATTGATATTTCTTGAACGGCAAATTTAATTGTAATTAATAGGGTTTTGTTTAATAAATATACACATCCGCGCGCAGTACGCAGGTATCTTGCGGTAGATTATAGTGCCCATGTGGATTTATTGTCTTTCTTTGCATTAATCCCAGTTAACAATATTAATTACTGTTCAGACATGATTCTAGGCATCAGGACATCAAAGTTCAATGGGTTATTATAATTAAATCATATAAAACTTAGCAAAGAGTGGAATAATTATTTGCGATGTTTCTTAAAGACAGTTTTTACACGATTTTATCAATCAATTATCAGTGACAATATTTACCAGTGACTTTAAGCTAAATTGCTAATCAATCTGGATTTATTTCATCATATATCTTCAATTATTTACATATATTTATCACGATTCAGACGTTTGTGTTCCTGATAATTAGTTGTGTATAAGACATTCTATTGTGTTGACAAAATATCGTTTTGTCGCCGTCTAGTGCACGGTCCGTTTTGTTTAACTGTGAATTGATTCATGCTTAGCTACACCACTTGCAATAAACGTCTGAAAATGGATGAGTTTTTTACTCCACCATTACTATTAATGAAGAAACTAATGGTAAATTAAACAGAACTATTTAACATAAACCAACATGGTCTGCACAGTTTTTGCATTGCAGCAATTTTGTGCCGTTTAAATATAAATCATCAACTGTTCGTGTTTGCTGTTCAAGTATTGACAGGTTGGTTTGTCAAGATTCAAAATAAATGAATATAATAAAGCATATATATATATATATATATATATATATATATATATATATATAATTTTATATGCCTATCTTACAAACATTTATTATTCTACATTAAGGAACTGGATTTTGGCATATTATTACAATTTTTCTGTCGTTATTTTGTGTAGTTAAGAACAGTATTCATTTAGATGAATCGATGTACAAGGCTACTAAGAACTTCAAATCTATTAATGTAATTCCCATGCTAACATATGAAATGTTTTAACATACACCTGCTATCATTTTTATCTTTTGAATCGTACAAATTGGGGATGTTCTGGTACAGGAAATTTAATAATTATGTTTTTCGCATCTTATTTCTTTCCAGATTATTTGATCGTGTGTATTGCTATGTAAGAAGTACACAGTCTGTTGCAACAGAAAATTTTTAGAGACGGACGAGTTTTCATCAAGTTTTAATAATATTCTAACATGCAGATGGTTTTCCTAACTAATATAATTATATTTCTGTGTCAAACGAAAGGAGGTAGTATTCACTAAGATGGTTTGTTCATAAATCGGCATCGATTGCGTTCTTTTCATACATTTATAATTCTATAATTGAAAATAATAGCCGTAACAAGGGATCGCTATGCAGCGCATGTAGATATGCTTCATAAACACTTCGGTAAATTGTATTTATCAGCATCCGTATTATTTAGCCTGGCCTTTTCAATTTGCACGTTAAGAAAGCAGTTTCACACCGCAGGAAACACTAACTGATTAGGAAATTATATTAACAACCATTATTGACGTGGATAACTTTACATTCTTTCGACGTATCTTTTATGCAGATTTCAAACGATTTCTCTGATACTTATTTTGGCTTTTTTAATCCACCCTTGTAACGCCCGTCAAATGAGTTGTGCTTAATATTTTCATGCTAGCTAATCATGCAAATCTTTGATATCATTGAAGTTAAATTACTTACATATGTCAGTATAAACTAAGAATTCTTTAGTGGAGAAAAGGTAATTCATCAAGAAGACAGGTTTCGTCTGTATAGGCCATAATTAGCCGCGGACAAGGCTCGAACCTGTTACATTAGCATGCACGTGACTAAAAGTTGTGTTTAGTATGCCGCAGGGTAGCTAAGTGGTTAGGGCTCAAGATTCCGACGCTTACGTGTCCAGACTCGAGTAACTTCTGGTCATTACCTGATAAGTTTCCAATACGGACGAAATCAGTCTACTGGATTAATTGCCTTTTCAAAACTACAATTCTCAGTGACTTCCTTGCCTCTTCAGGAGGTAAATATATTTTATTGCGATTGTGATGTAACATCCAATTTAAACATTTAAACGATTTCTGCTACACTTGTTATGGTTTTACAGATATACGCACCTTCAACCAATTTCTTTTTAGTATATATAAAACACTCGTTTACTCATAGTTTTATAAATCATGTTAATCCTATCAATATAGTTGTATTGAGGAATAGATTTGATATCTAAGAACAACAAGCGATAAAATTGTCTGTATCAGTTACGTTAAATTTGATAGGCAAATTCCAGCTTTTTATAATTTCTCCAAACGTTATTTGGTTAAAATATACTTCTATTCTGCTAACCATTCTAAATAGATACTGTGCTCGTCGAGTAATAAGAAATCAGTGCTGTTTTATTTAAACTTGGTGTTTTAATTTACAATTAATATGAAAAGCATTCTTAATCATTTAGATAGGGCATGAATTATTTCCAACATCTCATTCAATAATATCTTAAACCGGTCCATGTTAGGGCCTATTAATACTCTGTGTGAAAGGGCGACATAAACAACTTGAGCGCCAAGATACCTAGACGTGTATGGTGAATCTCCAAACGCGTACAAGAGGACAGCCAACAATCTCTTGCTGTGTGTTATGGACAGTTGAAGACAACACATTAAAAGTGGCTGGTGCACCATCTGCGAAGGAACTAATAAAATCCTGCCAGCCCAGTTGCACATTGTCCAAAATAGAAAAGATGACTAAATATCAGATACGAAAACGGGTCGCTATTTTTAATCTAACAATTGGAGAAAAGATTCACATTTAATGCCAAATAATGTTTCCACAATTGTGCAGTACATTTGTTTGTCAACGAATTTTCTAATGGATTCCATATGACAATTCATTCATCGGATTTATTTGTGTAGGAAACTAATATCTCTGTTGATACACGTTTCCTGAAACACTTAACTATAATTTTTATGAAGCATAACCTTTTCCAGTTAAGATCGACGTTCATAAAAATTTTCTTTACCAATTCTCGATGTGCAACTGAACTAAGAATTTTCACGTTGTCGGCGTTTACATTTCTTTTTGTTTTCGTTAATTTATAACCGAAGATTCTACTGGAACATAATGTGCTTCGGACAAATCTCCGTTGGTGTTGGTAGACTATTTTTCATTGTTGAATATTTTGAATTAAATTAAAATAGCGTCCTGAAACCACTCGATCAAAATGGCCTATTTTTACACTTTGACAATGTATGAATCGAATAATAGGCATGATCACCTGCTCCTTTAAAAAATATATTCATGTAAACCTAAACAAAACTAATGAATACTTATATTTTCCAATTAATCTAATTCATGAATGGCTCGATTCATGATTCTGTTAAAATGAAGAATGAGCATATTATTATGTAAAAGTATGTAAGTCAGTTTGTCTATATGAAGGTATGTATGCATGTACGTTTGTTTCATGATAAAATTTATTGATGATGATGATGATGATGATGATAATGATGCTGAGGGCGGCGAGGATAATGATTATGATGATGGAGAAGAATATGAAGATGTTGATTATAATAAGGATGATGATGATGATAAAGGTAAAGATAAATATGATGGAGAAGTAGATTAATATGATAATAATCATCGATATGATGATGAAGAAATTGATGATGATGATGATTATGGTGAT
The DNA here is from genome assembly GCA_029291075.1 of Eudiplozoon nipponicum. NCBI lineage: Eukaryota > Metazoa > Platyhelminthes > Monogenea > Mazocraeidea > Diplozoidae > Eudiplozoon > Eudiplozoon nipponicum. The sequence goes on from JAQBSW010003565.1 coordinate 33,722, forward strand.
GGTGAGGATGATGATGATAAAGATGATGATGCTGAGGGTGGCGAGGATAATGATTATGATGATGGAGAAGAAGATGAAGATGTAGATTATAATAAGGATGATGATGATGATGATGATAAAGTTAATGATAATTATGATGGAGAAATAGATTAAGATGATAATATTCATCGATATGCTGATGATGAAGTTGATGATGATGATGATTATGATGATGATGATGATGATAATGATGCTAAGGGCGGCGAGGATAATGATTATGATGATGGAGAAGAAGATGAAGATGTTGATTATAATAAGGATGATGATGATGATAAAGGTAAAGATAATTATGGTGGAGAAGTAGATTAAGATGATAATAATCATCGATATGCTGATGATGAAGTTGATGATGATGATGATGATTATGATGATGATGATGATAATGCTAAGGGCGGCGAGGATAATGATTATGATGATGGAGAAGAAGATGAAGATATTGATTATAATAAGGATGATGATGATGATAAAGTTAATGATAATTATGATGGAGAAGTAGATTAAGATGATAATAATCATCGATATGCTGATGATGAAGTTGATGATAATGATGATGATTATGATGATGATGATGATGATGATGATGATGATGATGATGATGATGATGATGATGATGATGATGATGATGATGATGATGATGATGATGATGATGATGATGATGATGATGATGATGATGATGATGATGATGATGATGATGATGATGATGATGATGATGATGATGATGATGATGATGATGATGATTATGATGATGATGATGATGATGATGATAATGATGATGATGATGATAATGACGATGTTAACTATGATGGAAAAGAAGATGATGATAATTATAATGAAGATGATGGTGATGATGACGATGCAGTTGATGCTGCTGATGATGATGATGTTAATGATGATGATGATGATGGTGATGACGATGATGACGATGATGATGTTGATGATGCTGATGAGGATGATGCACCTTCTGACGCCTACAACTCATGATTTTTATTGATTTATTTATTGTTTAATATTCAAGTAAATATACTTAATTTTTATAGCTTTATAGTTCAGGTCTCTTCTCGAAGGAAATGTCCTTCGGAAAAATCTCCGTTAGTGTTGCTACTTTTTTTCCATAGCTTTACATGTCTCCTGTCAACCAGTTCGAACATTTTGAATTACGAAATTTTTAGTAATTAATAGAGACCTTTTGTAACTAGTGGATGGAAATAGCATCTTAACGAATAAAAGAAACTGCAAAGAGAGATAGAGACCGATGTTGGATTATTCAAAATTCGTAAGTAGGTTTATTAGCTAACAAACGGCGTCAATTTTGAAAGGTTATTTGACTAATACATATACTAAGGATTAATCTAAATTTAAACTTATTCCGGTGTTTTCGTACTTGTTTAAATTTACACAAATACAAACAAATTAAAATTTTTCAGGTGGTTTATATTTTGCAGATCATCATTTATGTTATTTTCTAGCCTGTGCGTTCTTCTCAGCTATTCAAGGCGAGCTCATTAATTAAATTCGCGTCTTTATAGTCCACATACGGCAAATTAGGAAGGTTAGTTGATCAATTTCATAATATATGGAATACTTATTAAATTATGAATATTTTATTTCGCACATCATACTGGATGTAGTTATATATCGTTCTGTAAAGGAGATATTTTCGTTTATATAATGTTATTATCCTGACCCAAGTGAATTGTGAAAATACATATGGTGCTCACATCGCTTTAATAACAACTTACGTGTTCCCTTTCTAGAATACAGCGTTGTCGTAAGTAGACATAGTTTATGTCGTTTTATTACGCCACCATGGACTGATTGTTGAGTAAGGGAGCTAAATCCAACTGATGCATTAAATCCGGTGATTAATGAAGTATATATTCACTACGAATTAGCGACTTAATTTTAAATTAGAGACCACATGCAACTTTCATGGTTTTGCGGCTGTGTAGCATTAGTGTATTGTGCATGTGTTGCACTTCTAGTTATCACGTAACTTTCTTTATCTGGATATCTCCTGTAATTGATTGAAACGACATGAAGTACATTAGTAAAACTCTTTAAAATGAATTTAGCAGCACACGAATCTTGGATTGTTCGTCAGTATTTAACAGTTGTACTATGTAAAATTTTGTTCTTTATGGAGTTATATTTGCTACTGTTATTTTCAAAGGTTTTATATAAAAATCTTTTGTCTACCACTACATTGTCTTCTCATTTAATTCGTGTATAATTTGCTATTATGTAATTTGCTTCACTTGATGCCATAGTAATTGGATTATATTGTCACTCCTTACAAATGCCGTATTGCTGATGTCACTTTCCGTTTCAGTTTGCGTGTTCTAACTTGAAATTTGGATGCAGGTCTATGTAGCTCGCCTTCTCCATTCTTCTTAGTGAATGATGATTATGATGGAGAAGAAGATGAAGATGATAATTATAATCAATTTGAGGATGATGATGATGTTTTGTTGCTTATGATGGTGATGGTGATGGTGATGAGGAGGATGATGATGATGATAATGATGATAACGGACCGTATGAAGCTACCAACGCATGATCGTTATTGAGTTATATATTGTTTAATATTCAGGTAAATAGACTTGATTTAAATGGGTTTATAGCCCCGGCCTCTTCTCGAAGGTAATGTGCCTCGGAAAAATCTGCGTTAGTGTTTCTATATTATTTTCCATAGCTTTACATGTCTCATGTCAACCAGCTGGAACATTTTGAATTACAAAAAAATTGTAATTAATAGAGGTCTTTTGTAAATACTGGTTGGAAATAGCATCTTTACGAGTAAATGAAAATGCAAGGAGAGATAGAGACTGGTAGTGGATGTTTCGATATTCGCATAATGTTTTCTTAGTTAACAAACTGCGTCTATTTTGAAAAGGTGTTTTGATTAATACATATACCAATGATTAATCTAAATGTAAACACATTCTGTTGTTTTGTGTATTTGTTTACATTTACATAAATACAAAACAATTATCAGATTTCAGATGGTTTATATTTGAAGATCAACATTTATGTTAGTTTCCTGCCTGCACGTATTTCTCACCTATTCAAGTTGAGCTCATTCATTAAATTTTCATCATTGTAATCCACATGCAGCAAAATTGTAAGGTTAGACAATCAATTTCATAATAAATGGAATACTTATTAAATTGGAAATATTTTACTGCGCACAACATAAAGGATTTCAAATTTAGTTATCTGTTGATCTGCAGTAAAATAATGCATAAATGTGACGCTAAGTGAAATTTGATAACAAATATGATGCTCACATTCTTTAAATAACACCTTACTTGTTCCATTTCTAGAATACAACATTGCCGTGTGTAAAAGTAGGTGATATCGTTTTTTACTGCCACCATGGACAGTGGTGGAGCTAGGCAGCAAAATCCCTCTGATGCATAAAATCCGGTGACTAATGAAGAAAAAAAGCATTAGGAATGGTTGACCTCGAGTTAATTTAGAGCCCACACGTAAATTCGAATGTCATGGTTTTGTGTCATTGAAGCATCAGTGGTTTGTGCTTTTGTAGAGCATTGTAGTTATAGCGTAGCTTACGTTTTCTTAATTCCTCGTTTTATTTGTTGAAAGGTCAGGTAAAGCATTAATAAAGCTTATTAAAATTAATTTAGCATCACGCAAATTTTGGATTGTCCGTTACCAATTGCTGGTTACACTATTTTAAAATTTGTGCCTCTGGATATTTATTTTTTTCTATTATTATTTTCAAAGGTTCCATTTAATAATCTTTTTTCCACCAATATATTTCTTCGCTTTTAATTTATGTATAATTTGCTCTTATTTAAAATGCTTCACGTGTTTCCCTAGTATTTACTATACGTTGTCACTCCGCGCAGAAGCCATATTGCTGACGCCTCTTTGCGTTTCAGTTTGTCTGTTTTAGCTTGACTTTCGAAAGGGATACTATGTAGCTCGCCCTCTCCTTTTTTTAATGAATGAAAAGAACACTAGGCTTGATCAAACGCATCTTTAGTAATATATTCATGTAAACCTAAGCGAAAATCCCTGCATTCTTGTCTTTCCAATTAATCTATTTCATGAATGGCTCGGTTTTTGATTCTGATAAAAGATTTTGACATAATTGTATGTATTTATGTATGTATTTATGTATGTGTGTATATATGTATGTTTGTATGTATGTATGCATGTATGTATGTATGTATGTATGATGATGATGATGATGATGATGATGATGATGATGATGATGATGATGATGATGATGATGATGATGATGATGATGATGATGATGATGATGATGATGATGATGATGATGAGGATGATGATGATGATGATGATGATGATGATGATGATGATGATGATGATGATGATGATGATGATGATGATGATGATGATGAAGATAAAATAAGTTAGTGCTGGTAGACAATTTTTCATTGCTTTACGTATCTCATGTCCACTTGGCGGAACATTCTGAATACCAAAAAATTAGTAATTCTTTAAATCAAGTTTGCGAGCTTGAAATAAACACCAATCCCATTGAATTTAATCTGTAGTCGAACAACTTTACAAAACTTGCGCCAGTCATACGTACTGACGCGTTCCGTACTTCCATGATTATCATCAGAGTACGACGGTATACTGACTGGCGAGGATAAGACCGCATTGCGTATATCTGGAAAGCAAAATAATTTTGGAAAAATTAGTAATCATTTGAAGCGTTTTGTATCTACAAGTGAAGGTAAACTGAAAAGAAATATAGAAAGGGATGGTGGATGCTTCGATATTCTTAAATATGTTGCTTAGTTAATTAATTATGTCAATTTCAAATGTTTATTTTATTTGCACATCAAAATTTATGTCATTTTCCAGACTGTGCGTACTTCTCTGTGCTTCAAGACATACCCATTCTTTAAATTCAGCGAAACAATAAGGTTAGATAATCGATTTCATAACATACGGATTACTTAATAAATTATAAATATTTTCGTAGTACCCTTCCAACGTGCAAAAGCAAAAAGAAATTTTATCAGATATAAGAAACATTTCTTTCGCTTTACCTTCTCAAGCATCTACTAATGAAAATCCCTGTATATATAAATTTAAAGACAAAACAAGATAGAAATATGTAAACATGAAGAGAGTGAGAAATAAGGGAAACAACTAAACAATTACGGGCATCACCTGCAGTTCAAGCTCAAAATAACTATTTTATGCACATGACATAATTGATTTTAAATCTTATTATATGTCTTTCAATAAAAGAGATATTCACAGTTATATTATGGTATTAATGTGACGTTAAGTCAATTTTGATGATAAATATTGTGCTCACATCCCTTAAATGAAGCCTTGGTGTTCCATTTCTATAAAACAACGTGATAATTTCCCAATAAGGACGAAGTCAATCTACTTGATGAATTGCCTCTTCCTACACTATACAAGACTTTGTTTATGCTCAAAAATGTATGTACATAACGGGTCAAGTGTTTGTATTAGGATTACAACCTTGATTATAAGCAATTGCTATCACCGCACTTGCGACCAATTTTGATTTTATTATATAAATGTTCAATTTGACACCACTTCCCCATGTAGTGTGCTGTCTGTTCTATAATGACAGTTTGTGAATGGTTATTTGGTTCTTCTATACTAAAAGGATGTCATATTTGTTCCTCCTAAAGGAGTCTAACCAGTAAACGTGAGTTAGTATATAATCGAAAATTGTAATCATGCTCCCTTAAGTATATAAATCTAGGCGTGATTACTGTGGAATTCGCCCGTATTGGTTGGGTTTTTCAATTCGTCAGAAGTCATTTTACTCAGCAAAGATGCTTTATTTTTAATCATTTATTCATTGGAACTTGCTCATATAAAGCGAGTCTACGTAGTCTAAGAAAATAAAAATATTTATTATTTCATATTGACTACTGTGGCTCGAATGCTGCTTTCATCATTTTCCTGACTGCTCCATCCTAATTCATGCAATTCTGAGAGGAATTGCTGTTTTATTCATGTCAACCTTAGATAGGACCATTAAAGCGGGCTCCACATCAACAGTGTCTATTGCTACACTCCCCCCTCATTTAGGAGTCGTCCTTGGCATTCTACTTAAAAGATCAAGCACAACAGCTCGTGATCCTTTGAATACATTAATAAGAAAATGTCTTCTAACCTGCGTCCACACTTTCCATACGATACTGTCAATCATTGGCAATCTTGAGTGTCATAGGCTTGACCTTTGCGACCATAAAATAGTCGCCGACCTCTTAGGCCAGTGCAGTTAGGCTATTTTAGGCGCTGACGTATATCCGTTATGGTGCAGTTCGCATAGAATCCTTGGATTAGAGGTTTATCTGACAGTCTAATATGCCCTAAACATGCGATGGATGTTGGAGCGAATAGCGAAGCCGTTAATGCTGTAAATCGAATCGCGCGCTTGAGCACATTTAATTATTCTATCCAGGATCTCGGAACTTCGTGGTACCAACGTCCAGTACAACTTTCATCGTCCGATGTGTTCGCTCAGCCGTTGTGTTGGTCTGCGTTTGGTAAGACGCTGCTTAATAAAGTTTTATGTCGAAGTCCTTGCACAATTGATAAAACACTCTAGACTTAAACTGTGCACATTGTTCAGTATCAATGGCTTTTGGTACACTAAACTCACTAACCCAGTGATCTTCGAAGAAATTTATAATCTTCTCTGTCTTAATGCTCATCATTGGCACAAACTCTATTCATCTGACAAACATATCGACCTATCGACAAGCCACCTGCTCTGGACCGACCAGGTCAATATGCAGAATTTGGTTCCGTGCAGTGGCAATGAAAGACATCGTGGTGACGTTTTCACGATTTTATTATTTATAAATCTGGCATATAATGCACTGTTGACAATAACTACGAATTTCTTTGGAAATATGAGGCTCAAACAAACCTGAATACGTCTTGATGGAGCGCCCGGTGCCGGATGTCCCCACGTATCATGTCAGAAAGCCATCAATTGTGTTCGTATATATTTAGGCACAAACCATTGGACATTTTTTCGTTCTTTTCGCACCAATAGGAAGTTTTCAGCTCAACGTTTTATATGGTTAGGTCACCGTTCTACAGTTTTGAGCTAGATTATTATTTATTAGCATGTTTCATCATTTTCCTGTTCTTCGGAGACTTTGATAAGCGGCGCCATTTGCACAGCGAGTTTCTGCTCAGCGCATTGTCTGTCGCATTCTTTATACCGTATATCTGACGAATTACATACTCCTTATTGTGGAGAACTAATATATATGCAAGTATATATAAGGTGTAGCAAACCTAATGATATATTATTTCAGTTGTGTGAGTTGCAGATCTTCAATGGCTTGGTGTAATATTTTTTTTCAATTCCCAGTGAGCGCTTAGGAAAAAGTGCTTCATGATCCATAAAGACGTCCATAAGGCCATCGATTGCAAAACTTTCGTAATATCCATTGTACAGCGAGTAACTACTTTCCTGTGTTGGTATAGTTCTTTTTCGCCTTAGTGTGTGTGCGGCTTATATTTTGCCCCAGACGTCTGTCCGCTTGTAGCACTGCTTCTACGCCAATATCTGACGCGTTTGTTACACTTGACTTACTTATTACTAGAGATAAGTCAAACAATTATCCTCTATTTATTTCTGCATATATCGAATAAACGCCTTTTGAGCCTCTATCAAACGAAACATTATCTTGGCAGCAGTTAACTTGTAAAAGAGTTATTTAAATCAAGTTTGTGGGATTGAAGTAAACACTAATCCAATAGTATTTAACCAGTCGTTGAACAACATAGCAAAACTACTGTCAGTCGTAAGTACTGGCACGTTTTCACCTCCCATAATCATCATCAGAGTATGACGGAATACTTAATTGAATTGTTCAAGGGTCGTTTCGTCAGCGACACAAAATAACTGGCGCAATTATTTTCTAGCGTTAGGCGCTGGATTATCATTGACATGTTGTAAATTCGAATCGAATGGCATACACATCTATGCTGAGACTGAGTTGCTCACGAACCACACTTGGCGACTCATTTAAACTTATTCTGGATTAAAATCTAATCGCCAATCTACGCTTATTGACAACATCTTCTGCAACGAAATATCTGGTGGAATCTAGCAGCGTGAACATGATGGCCTCATGCTGTTGCGACCCGGGAAAAGACTCAGTTAGCCTGGACAATCACTGATTTATGCAAAGAATTGGACCATAAACAAATTATTCTACAATGGAAATTCTTGAGTGGCATAACACAGAAACTAAGTTATGAAAATGCACACATGCACTGTTCCAGAATAAACTGGAATTTCTTTAGAGATTTAAGCATAATGATAGATTATGAGAGTTTTTGTTTCTTGAATACTGATGATTTTGTTTCTTCTGTTTCATCGTTATTATCTGTTTTATTTCAGGCATCTACGTTTACGGACATTATACCGAAACGGATTAATAGGAAATTGTGTAAACTAAGAATTAAACGAGACAATATAATAAAGTGTAGTCTTATTAACAGTATTAAACAAATGAGGTTAGATTCCATTGATAACGAAATTAATTCATCACTGCTAATAATTCGTCAAAGATCAGAACGAATTATTTTGGCCAAAATGAAGAGTAATCCTCGATTAGGATTTAAACTCCTCACAGATTACAGTAAATACAAGGAAAAGTTAAAGCTTATACTACCTGTGGATAAAACTGAGTCTGGATTTCTCTGTGAATTGGAGGAAGTATTTGTCAATTTGATATGCAACCCACAGAATGAGAAATCTTTTATAGAACTATCAGATCCTTTAGGAGGCCAGGAACCAGGACTTGTTATTGACAGTGATGAATTGATAAAATTGATGTTAAAAATCAAATCAAAAAAACAAAAAGATCACCTTGGTATTTCGATTGATAATTTAATTCAATTACCCTTAACATTTAGAAATGCACTCTGCAACTTTATAAATAGAATTTTGAATGATGGGAAATTACCAATTGATATATTAACGATTGTAGCAAAGCCGTTGCCAAAAGTTAGTAAGCCAACGTGCGCCAGTGACTATAGATTAATCTCTATTATCCCTTCGTTTTTGAAGATAATAGAACGATTGATACTTGATCATTTAGAACGTATGTTACCGGCTGATTTTGACTTATGTCAACATGGCTTTACGAAAGGTAGATCGACAACTACCAATATGCTTTCCATGTGGAAACATGTAATCACATTAGACGAGAATAATTTAGATGCATTAATTGTATTTATAGATATCTCAAAAGCTTTTGATTCTATATCTTTTGATGCTATTTTGAATGCGATTAGTTTGTTGAATATTGAACCGAATATTTTTAGATTACTTAAATACTATCTATATAATCGAAGAATGAGTATTCAAGTAAATGATTTGATATCAAAATCAAAACGAGTAACGAGTGGAGTTCCACAGGGATCAAGCTTGGGGCCAATTTTATTTAAAATTGTATTAGCAAATTTGGAAACTAAAATCCTTAATGGTCGAGTTTGCAAATTCGCTGATGATTTAAAAATAATCTTCCCAATTGATCCAAAGAATGTCGAATTCTCTAAAATAATGTGACTTTAGATTTGTATGATTTGAGTAAATATTTGTTTACACTAGGGCTGAGAATAAACAATAAAAAGACGAAAGCTTTAAAAATAGGGAACAGAACAAACTTTCATTATGTTTATTTTCATGATGCAGTTATTAATGATGTGTTTGAGATTAAACTTATGCAAGAAATTAAGGATTTAGGCATAACTATTCAATGTACAGCTTCTGCTGAGAGACATATTGAAAGTATAGTAGGCAGTGCTAAGAAAAGATGGGCACTAATAAATCGAACTATTTTATCAAATGATATAAAACTTCAAATGTATATAATATGGATTAGACCGGTATTAGAATATGCTGTCGCTACCTGGAATCCATTAAAAAAAGGATTGTCTAATAAGATAGAAGCTGTACAAAGAAAAGTTGTGAAACATATTAGTCCTACTTCTTGCACTATATACGCCTCTAGATTACAGTTTGCGTCATTGCAATCTCTGTGGTTTCGGAGGATGTGTTATTGTATAAAAGTTTTCCATCTGAACCAGTGGACTGGTGCCTATATGACTCCGATAAGGAAGAGTCATGAAATTGGAACTAGATCTGGACATATGGCAATATCTCCTCCTTTTGTGGGGAATGTAGCGAGCAAGTTATTCTCTTTCTCGAAAATCTACAAAATTTATAATCAATTGCCGAAGGGGCTTAGAGAAATGCCTCCATCTAAGATGTCTATTAAATCTATATTTACTGAACTTGAAAAAGTCTGCAATCCTGCTGATATCTTTTATTTTTTTGATTATGATAATACTTTCTCATGGTTGAATAAGAGACAAGGATAATTGTTATCGGAAACAGATTTTATTGAGATTTTATTTCCAAGTTTTGTATTATTATAATTGAAATGTTATGCACTAGATCTTCAAATTAGTTAACATTACATACAATCAATTGCTAGTCATGGTTCTCAATTTTTGCATAATGTTACACTCGAATTATACCTTAATTGTTCCTAATTTGGTGATGTATATATTATTCTTTTCAGTCGAATTTTCTGATATTGACATATTGTATTGTACAACTAGTGAGATATACCTATCTACACGAGATGAATTGCACAAATATTGTGATGTGATAATTATTTTAATATATATTGTACAATTTCCAATTTTATTATTTGATGGAATATGTGTGGTTTGAATCCAAATAAAGATATTCTATTCTATTCTATTCTAAAAAAAATGGTCTCAAGAGGCATCTCAGCCGGAAGTGGTTTGAGTCTGTAAAATTATAGAAACACATCCCGAGGCCTGGTTCGGAAGTAATCAAACAATAATCTTTTATATTCTCCGTAAGTCAGGTCGACAGGCATTATTAATTGGACTGCAATCATCCTGTAAACTAATTCCTGGACAGCAACGCGTACAATAGGTGCTTGTAATGATATTTCTTTCGCCCGAACAGGTATTTCAAATATATCCAACCACAAATTTGCCCTTTCCACACAAGGGGTGCAATGCCACACCATCAATCTATTTATAGATGCTTCCATTAAAACGAAACCGTACGTCAGCAATTGCGCAACACATCGTTAAATCATCACACGTCTGTTCTTCAGACATAGCATTTAAAATAATTACTAAATGCTATAACAAAAGAGAGCTAGCCACATACGAAGCCTTATGGATAAACAAATTGTAGCCGGATTTATGAAAGCAGAAGAAGCATGTTCAGGCATTGAGCTTGAACTGGAGCTGATACACGCTATTGATTGGTTGTTTTGCCTTATATCACACTCTCTCCATGTTTACATAATTCTATTTTGTTTTGACTTTCAATATCTATATAAGGAGATGTTCCTTTGAGATACTTGAGAAGAAAATGAAAAAGAAGCGTTTATTGTCTCTGATAAAATTACTTTTTTTGCACATGGGAAGGGCTCTATGGTTTTTAATTTTAATCATTAATTTATAGGAGTTTGCTTGTATAAAACGCGTGCATTTAGTAAAAACCCACACATATGTATTATTTCATATTCGCTTGTGTGGTTGAAATGCTGCTTTTTTCATTGTTCTGATTGCTTAATTTAAGATTCGTGCACTTCGTCGAAGACTATACTTTCTATTCTCGTCATCATTAGATAATACCATTGAAACGTTCTCGGGCTTAAAGTTGGCTACTGCTAAAATCACTAAAAATGTTTTACAATTATATTAAATTTTAGTGATACGTGAGTTTCGCGCATGCAAAAGCTTGAATGATCAAATTATGATTGAAATTCTTTGGACACCTTTTTCGGTATCCTTTATCAGTACACAATTCTGCACAAGTTTTAGGAACGAATTAATAAAGCGAGCATTATGAAATAATTTGAGTGCAAGAATCTGAATTTTTTACTGCAAAAAATCTCAATCGTTTATTGAGACCGTCCAATTTGATCACTTTACCACTTGTTTGGTCGAAGAAACTTATAAAAAATGTAAACGGGTCCGTAATTTTGATCAAATTAAATATCATAATTTTTGGAGATTTAGTTCGTTTTGGAAGACCCTGTTAAATTTTTCTATTTCAGGCTCCATGTCACGGACAAAATCTATCGATGAGAATTCCTATTTCAAACGTGAACGCAAAGTTTATAAATAATTGAGTAAATCATTTTTCTGCATCTATTGTTCTGAGAATTTCTCAGTATTTTATTATTTTATTTCCATTTAGGCTTGGCTTATGTATGAATTCCAGAACGTTACAGATAATAAAATCAATTCAATAGAACTTTTGGAAAGCTCTCTGGATACAACAATAGCAGTGGATGTCTTTTTAGCTTTAACGGAAGTTGAATTGCATTATTTCGAACATGAAGAAGAAAATAGGCAAAACTGGCAAGGAGCCGATGAAATATCGCAAATACTTGACTTCGTTTGCGAAAAGACTTTCGATGAGAGTTTGATGATCGAAAGACAACTATGTGAGCAATTTTCTCGAGCAAACATTTCCTGCACATTATCTAGATTTCAAAATTTTACTGACAAAATTTTCCATTGATGCTTCGACAGTTAGCTTGTGCATATTAATTTGCATTAGCAAATTTTCAGTCAAAATTGTTTTAGAAAATAAATCACCTGTAATGGTCTATGCATACATGCATATATTGTTATTTTTCTAGTTATCTATGCCAATTTTATTTATGATTCGTGAATCGACTATAAAAAATGGCAATGAGAATATCGTTTCAAATACTATTATCAAATAGTTTTTAATGGAATTTATGACATATTCATTTAATTTCCGCTTTCTAAAATCGACAATTAATCTTGGCTTTGGGTATTTTGATGTCGTCCCTAGTAGTTTAGTCGGAAATCTTCGCGTGGATCTACCCATATTAAAGGCCCGATTCCCTTGTTGTCTCAGTTTTGTCAATCCATCAAGCTCGTTTTGCACATTGACAATATTATCATTTATTTTAAAGAAATTATTTTCGGAGCAGTGTTAAATTATTGCTGCTGTTCATTTAAATCGATAGTTACTTGTGTATAAGACATTCAATTTTGTTGACAATATATCGTTTTGTTGCCGTCTAGAGCACGGTCAATTTGGACTAACAGTGAATTTTGATTTTGCTTTGCAACATTGTGTACAATATACGTATGATGATTCGATTTAGCCTTCTCACATTACCCATAGGAAAAAGGTCGAGGACTAACCATAAGCACGGATCTCTACAGCAAATACAAGGCATATGTAGGAATGGTATAGCATCACTAAATAGATAGCTTCCTCGCAAAACTTCTTTCAATAACCGCAAAACCTCCAACAAAATAATATATTTATTTTAGGACAACTTCTTGAACAGCGACGTCTATATCATCATTTCACAATAGCCTTCTTTGTAGCCTTCGATAGTTCACTTGTCTTGGTAAATTGCAATGTTTTATTCCATATTTTGTCAAAAATTAGTGTGCCGACAAAGAATTAATCATAATTTGAATGATAAACTTTCGTGCGCAGTGCTCTCTTTCTTGTTATGGATTTGACGGAATTTATCTTGTGCGGGACAATAGATAGCACTCATAGGTCGGTAAAATCTTGAATTTTGATCGTTTTCAGGTGCTCTGCTTATTGGTTTCGATTGATGGGTTCTCACTTGTCCCTTCTTTTTGAGCCTTCTATCAGCTGATTGACTGAAAATGCCGTTGGATCAATATTTTGCATTGTTCTTTGCCCGATATTTTGAGACTTCATTTCCAGTCTCATCTTCAGGGTTGACATAATGGAAAATCTTGATCCAACGTCATTTTCAGTCAATAAGCTGATAGAAGGCTCAAAAAAGAATGGACAAGTGAGAACCCATCAATCGAAGCCAATAAGCGGAGCACCTGAAAACGATCAAAATTCAAGATTTTACCGACCTAAGTGTGCTATCTATTGTCCCACACAAGATAAATGCGGTAAAATCCACATCATGAAGGACAGCACTGTGCACGAAAGTTTATCATTCAAATTATATTTAAATCAAAAATACGACCGCACAGCGAAGCAACATTTTAACCATACAAAAGGAGGAAAATACAAATTGCAAGGCAAGTGGAACATATCTCATTCTTGAAATTATGTTTAACATTTAATACTGTACCTCAAGGCTTTAAATTCAGACTAACATTTCAGCTAGATAGGGTAGGAACTATACTGAAACAGGAACTTTCTACACATTTAATGAAATCATCGGTAAAAAATCAAGCAAAAAGAAAATATGAACAAATTAGAGAAAAAACTAAAATAAGATCAATGTTGCTTTTACTATTACATTCAATGGACCTTAAATGTATAGAAGAATTCACTGATAAGGCTAGGAATAAAGAAATTCAAAAAGTTAGAAAGAGACAGGAAAAAAAACTAGCAAACCTAGGAATCTATAGGCATGCAAGAATTATTCCAAACGATTCTGCTGTGTCGAAACGGGTAATAAACTTATCATCTATGGATCCCAAGGATAATGAAAAGAGATTACCTAACCTGGGACTGAACACGGCTGTCCATATAGAATACATACCTAAGAATGAAATTATTACGTGACAGTTAAAATTGCGCAATGCCTCCCAGGAAAAAATAAAAACTAAATTTGAATTGTATGTTGCGAAATTGGTGTTAGAACCTAGAGAGGATAAATGTAAGCCGAATTATGAATTGCAAAGATTGAGATCGAATTTGTTATCTAATAAGGTAATATGCCTTAAAGCAGATAAAGATGGAGCAACAGTGCTAATGAACCAGAGGGATTATGATTATAAGATGTATGTACAATTAAATAATAAAGAAGTTTACCGTAAAATAAATAAGGACCCAACGGAAAAATTACAAGGTGAGCTTAAAACTTTAATTAATCAAATGATTGGATCTGGGGAATTTGATTCAGTGCTTGTAAAAACATTAATACAAAGAGATTCACTCTCTCCCAGAGTGTATTGTCTAGTAAAAATACAAAAACAAGATAATCCACTTAGGTTAATTGTCAATGTCCAGAATTCTCTGACTTATAAAATGTCCAAATTTCTGTGTCATAGAATAAGAAAATACACCTATTTTCTAGATTATACATTAAAGAACACTTATCACTTCACTGACATTATTAGTAAATATAAATTATTAGAGAATGATAAACTGGCAAGCCTGGATTTGGTTTCTATGTATACGAACATTCCAGTACAGGTTGCATTAGAGTGTGCCCAACGTTGTCTAACGGAATATCCTGAAATACTAGAAGGGAGTAAAATGATGTTAACGAGTATTATGGAAATGTTTAAAATTTGTATGTCCTCTACATACTTTATATTTTTAAATGAATTCTATCTTCAAGTTAAAGGCGTTCCTATGGGACAACCATTATCGGTCCCAGTCCATAATATTTATATGCATTATTTAGAAAAAAATCTCCTATTCAGATCTCCCCTCAAACCAAACTTATATTTAAGATTCCTAGATGAAATCTTCTTAATTTGGAATCACGGGGACAATGAGTTGGAGAATTTTCTGTATTTAGCTAATCAACTGGGAGAGGTAAAATTCCCATTGGAAAAAGAAAGCAAAGAAGAATTATCTTTTCTAGACGTAAAATTAAAACGAATTGGTCAAACATTAGAAAAAGATATTTACAAGAAGGATACATTTTCCGGTATCCTCCTGAATTATCGCTCTAATCACCCGTTTGGGATTAAAATAGGCATTCTAAAATCTATGATAATAAGAAGTCTTAAAATAATGGATTTAAAATATAGGGACAAAGAAATGATGAAATTGAAAGAAATATTCAGGATAAATGGTTATCCAGAAAAATTAACTGAAAAAATCATAAAGGAGACACTATTGCGATTTAATAGAAAAATAACCCAGGAGAAACGGATAAGAGATTTGGATAACCAGAATGAAAATAAGCACAGAACTCTGGTTCAACCAGATTCCAAATTAAGTAGAAAAATTAGGATATTAGCAACGAATTACAACATAAGATCAGTGTTAAGACAATCAGTTACAATAGGCAATAAGTTACCGAATCACAAAGAAAAAATAGAACCGCTCAACACATCAGGGGTTTATGGGATACCTTGTAAAGATTGCAATCTCAGGTATATAGGTGAAACCATGCGTCCAATAAAGGTACGTTGAGGGGAACATAAGACTGCATGCAAATATAGACATAGTCATAGATCAGATCTAGCTAGGCACTCAATGGAGACAGCTCATCAGATAATCTGGGACGGCTGTAAACGAATTGCACTATGTAACCGAAATAGATTCACCAGGTGGATTAGAGAATCAATTGAAATAAAATCAGAAATGAAGGTCATGAATATGACATGTGTAGAAAAACCATTAGTGCCAATGTTTAATGAAGCCTTCAAAAATGGAAAGAAACGTAGATTGGAGGAATCAGAGCTAACAATAAATCCAAAAAAGAGACCGCGACTATGAAACGGAAGAAAAGCAAAACGAATTAGATGGAGTTCGAGAGAGGTAATATGGCTATAGTTATATATATGATGAACATTTTAATTTATATAATGTGTGAGAGAATCTCACGTCGTTGCTTATATGTTTAACAAAATATATTTAACAAATAAGTGTATCTATATTTATATACATATTTCGCAGATACATATATATAGATGATTCTAAATATTCATATAAGATGTGGGGCGAACTCACATGGTTGCTTAAATGCTTATTTAGATATTCACAATATATATGTAGAAGAATATTTAGATTTTATATATAAAAAGATAAGAGCTCACGTGGTTGCTTATGTGAACTGAGGTAGGCATTATGTAGATTTCTATATATATATATATATATATATATATATATATATATATATATATATATGAGGTGTAGACGTGTAGATATATAAATTGTGAGTAAAAATAGTATATATACTATACACTCAGGATGAATTGTAGGTACTTGAAGTTCAACGAAACCATTTCATTGCTTATAGATACATATATCTACACATATATATAGGGCTAGATATATATGTATATAAATAGACATTAAAATAGATATATAAATATTATCAAAAGCGTTTTGACTGATATAATTTATCCGTTGAGGGACTACAGTGTTGCTTGTATGATATTCATATTATATGGTATATACACGTATATATATATATATATATGTATATATATATATATATATATATATATCATGGATAATTAGATATTTTTAACAGATGTGGGAAGAACCCACATGGTTGCTTATATGTTTATCACTATATACATCGATAGCGTGTGGATATATATATAAATATATAGATCATTTGCCGTCGTACTCTGATGATGATCATGAAGTTCGAAACGCGTCAGTGCGTTGCAGCTGGCGGTAGTTTTATTATATTGTTCTACGACTGGTTAAATACAATGGGATTGGTGTTCACTTCAAGCTCGCAAACATGATTTAAAGAATTGTTGCCACTACCCGCGCAATCAATTATTGTTTAAATTGTATTGCCTATATATGTATATGTGCCGAAATCTGCAAACAGTTAATGTACGTGACTGCATAGAAATTTTGCAGCCGACATTTCCAGTCAAGTTTAATGTATGCGAGACTGCTAGATGTGAGAGCCGCATATCTAAATTTGATTTCCATATATATTCAATGCGGTTCGTACCTCGATAGTCAGTTTGCCGTCGTACTCTGATGATGATCATGGCAGGTCGAAACGCGTCAGTGCGTTGCGGCTGGCGGTAGTTTTGTTATGTTGTTCGAAGACTGGTTAAATACAATGGGGTCGGTGTTCACTTCAAGCTCGCAAACTTGATTTAAAGCATTGTTACCACCACCCGCGCAATCAATTATTGTTCAATTGTATTGTATATATATGTATATGTGGCGAAAGCTGCAAACAGTTAATGTTCGTGACTGCATAGAAATTGTGCAGCCGACATTTTCAGTCAAGTTCAATGTATGCGAGACTGCTAGAGGTGAGAGCCGCATATCTAAATTTGATTTCCATATATATTTAATGCGGTTTGATCCTCGATAGTCAGTTTGGCGTCGTAATCTGATGATGATCATGGAAGGTCGAAACGCGTCAGTGCGTTTCATTTGGCGGTAGTTCTGTCACAAGTTGCTTGTATGATATTCATATTATATATATGGTGTATACACGTTTATAAATATATATATATATATGATGGATATATAGATATTTATAAAAGATGGGAGAAGAACCCACATGTTTGCTTATATGCTTATCTATAAATACATAATATATAGCCTGTGGAATTATATGGATATTTTTTATAAGATGTGAGTATATATATAAAAATGAATAAGTAAATAAATATAAAATTTATTATTTAGGTATATTTGACACAGATATTTTAATAAAGAAATTAATTTATATAGGATATGAATATTAATGTTTATTTGGCTGAGAAACGATTTCGTTAGTGTAAACTCCGTATTCGGTTTTGTCAAAACGATAGAATAATACTCTATAGCCTTTCAACAGTTTTTTTAATCTCTGTGTCTATAAACGATTGCAAGCTGGATGGGATTATGTGAACTGGGGGCATGTTAAGATTAGTGCAATATTGAAATCAAAATTTGTTGAACTTTCTATGCGTCCGGAACAGCAGTTAAAATATAGATATCAGTGATAGGCGTGTATGTCAATACATTAAATGTGCTTATAGTTATTCAATAAATGTCACTTTAGTAAAATACACATAATTATAGGTTGTTGTGTGCACAGGGATAAGTTGTTGTATACATTTGAGTATTAGAGACTAGGTATGAAGACCGGATATTAGGAGGACAGTTAAAAATACTTTTAGAATTAAAATAGATATAAATATATCTGTCTTGAATGAGGATACCACATTTTCCACAAGTTGTGTTTTATTCCTGTGCATATTGTGTCAACCCTGAAGATGAGACTGGAAATATAGTCTCAAAATATCGGGTAAAGATCAATGGAAAATCCTGATCCAACGTCATTTTCAGTCAATCAGCTGACAGAATGCTCAAAAAAGAAGGGACAAGTGAGAACCCATCAATCGAAGCCAATAAGCAGAGCTCCTGAAAGCGATCAAAATGCAAGATTTTACCGACCTAAGAGTGCTATTTACTGTCCCGACAAGGTAAATGCGGTCAAATCCACAAAAAGAATTAATCAGAATCTAGATTTAGTGGACTTTAAGCACTTTTGTTGAATGCCACGAAGGATGGAAATTACTAAAACATATCACAGCAAAACCCCCTCTTTAGATCACAATGCTCGAAGACATCAGCACGATGACGGGTGAGGACGATGTTACACTGCCATCTATTATCGACAACACTCACACGCATAAGATGACGTCCAGTTCAGGAAATGCAGGAAGCCCGGTGGTGAGCCCAGCAACAGGCCGCACCAACACATGGACATATGTCATTCGATGCAGACTACCTTGACGAGTGGGTCGACGATGTTACTTTAATGGACAAGGTTTCCAATATAACAGACGAGGGCTCAATATATTTGAGGGCTTCGGAGATGATCCCAATGTCTTTCAGACGCGGACTCAAAGATATTCTGCATCAATACACTGAGGACACATGTGCGCAGCCATGGCCGAGCCTGCAACGCGCCGTCAAGCAGCGTTTGACACCAGATGGAGAAGACAGGCTTACAGAATTGATGAACCAGATTTCTCTAGGTTGCCGCACGCCTTCTGAGCTATTTAGGCGGATTGTGCAGAAAGCCTTGGAATTCAATTTGCCAAAGGAAATCTTAATGCGACTATTCATACAGAAGCTACCTTCGGCCCTCCAAGAGATGTCTACATTCCTGCAGGAATCCGTCGAAGTGCAAGTCGACGTACTGCCGGCACATCTAGACAAGTGGTGGAAGAAACACAACTACAGCTCACCTGCTCCAGAGACATGTTACACCACCTAACGACTGTCCGATATATAATCCACCGCATCATCAGCCGGAACAAATCTCACCAATGAGCGCCTCATCAGCCTGCTCGAGAAACTCACCCTCAGGCCAAATTCGACCTCAATGGATGCCGTCCATAATAGACGCAACCATAGCAGGCGTGACCAACGTCGACCACCGTCCCGGAATAGCGACAGTAAGTCGACGTCGAGAGGCCGGGCCACAGTTCCTTAGTTACCGGCGGAGTGGTGTCCGAATCACCGCAGCTATGGCCACTCCACACGCTATTGCCTCAGAAACGGCTGCACATTCCCGCGCACAGTTCAAGTGGGGAAGTCACTTTCAACAACACAAGAGGATCCGTCGATGGAAGTTTCGAAAAACTACTGGGGTCAGCCTCCTCTGCCGCAGTAGAGGCTGATCAACCCAAGATCGTTGGCCGATCCACGTCTGATGGCTCGAAGCACATTGCTTTGGCGGTAGAGCGCAATCAAACTATTGTATTTACAGCGACGGCTCCAGTCAAGTCATGCTTCAAACTCCCAAATGCCAGCAATCAATCCCATCATCAGTTGCCACTATCGACATACTTTCTCATCCGTAACACAAACTCTGGCAAATTATTCCTTATAGACACTGGATCAGATGTAAGCTTACTACGCCACAATTATTTCGAACCTACCCACCCAGTCGACACCAGCAATCTTACCTGCGCCAATGGCTCCAATATAGCGACGTTTTGGGTACGAGTACGTACAATCTTGTTATCCAACTCAAAAAGATGTTTCAAGTATTAATTCATCATTGCCAATACTACAAGAAACATCATTGGACGTGACTTTCTCGAACACTTCGACCTTACCATTTGTCCAAGAACACGTGAGATACGCACTGCAGACAATCAGTTGCTTTCATCAGCGCGCCGAAGCAGTCTCATGCAAACAGCTTATTCTTCCAGTTCCTCATGTACCGCAACTAGACGATGTTCCGAAAGCTCATGAAGAAATATTCAAACCTATCTCCTTCATGCCCGATCTCAAAAGGAAGCGTACCATCACAGCCCATCGTATCATCTTATTGAAACCACTTCCTCATCCTCCACGAGCACGTCCATTGGCACCACACAAGCATACGGCTGCCGAGCAAGAATTGGCCATGCTACGTTAACAAGGAATCTGTACACGATCCAGCTCACCTTATGCGTCGCCTTTGGTAGTAGTACCCAAGAGTGAACCAGCAACAATAAGAGCATGAGGGGATTATCGTATTCTCAATGATTGCACAAAGTCTGATACGTACATCCTGCCAAATCCAGAGGATCTACTCAGATCCGCTGGTATTCTCTAACTCAATGTCCGAACATATACAGCATATTGATATTCTACTCACACGTCTAGCAGACTATGATCTCCAACATCATGGCAACAAATGTGTCTTTGCACTAAAATCAAATGAATTCCTCGGTCATCAAATTTCCAAGAAAGGCATGACACCTATACCTGCTAAGGTTCGTACTATTCAAGATCTACAGCCTCCAACCACCGTTCGAGCATTACGACGATTCTTCGGCAAGATGAACTACTATTCTCGATTCGTACCCTGCCTTGCCAAGATTCTGGCACTTCTTCACAAATATCTCGTGCCAGACAGCCGTTTTGTCAAGAAATCACAACTGCTTCAGCTCAACGTGGACAACATGCAGGCTTATGAAAAGCGATCATGCTACATTCTCCTGATTGGTCTAAACCTTTTGAATTGATCACTGACGCATTCGACGTTCCATAGCCGCAATACTTCAACAGTCCATCAATGGCATACACCGACCTATCGCCTTCTACTCGCAAAAACTACAACCTCGCGAGACGCGATATGATACATTAGGGAAAGGTTACTCGCAATCTACCCGTCGATCCTACACTTCTACACCTATCTGGATGGCCGAAAGTTCGAGATCTATACCGACCACCTTCCTCTACTCCCGATGCTCAGAGGAAAGAAAAAGTATTTATATTCACGACGTGTCAACTCACAACTTACACGAATACACGAGTATGAGTACGAAGTCACTCATGTCAAAGGATCAGAAAACGTGGTCGCAGACTCCCTAAGCCGTCCTGCAGAACTCTGTGCGTCTATCCTGTGTCCTTTACCTATAAGCACTCAGGAATTGCAAGCAGCTCAGCAAGATGATCCATCACTTCGGACATTTGATGTCAATTGCTTGAAAACATTTGATTATGATTGAATTCTCCTGCAGAGTGAAATAACTGCCGTGGGCCTTTGGCCGTTTATATCTGAAAATTTCACAAAATCTTCGAGGTTTACCATTCAATGAGCCACCCATCTGGCGAAGCCTCAGTGGAAATTCTATCCAGAACGTACTTTTGGCCTGGCATGCGGCAAGATGTCAAGAAGTGTTCAAAACAATGTCTAGAATGTCAGAAATGCAAAGTGACGAGACACACCAAAACGGCACCACAAGTCATCCAAGTGGAAAGCATAATTTGATATGCTGCGCTCCTAAACAATTAATGATTGAGTAATTGTATTACCTATATATATATATATATATATATATATATATATATATATATATATATATATATATATATATATATATATATATATATATATAT
Organism: Eudiplozoon nipponicum; assembly: GCA_029291075.1. Lineage (NCBI taxonomy): Eukaryota > Metazoa > Platyhelminthes > Monogenea > Mazocraeidea > Diplozoidae > Eudiplozoon > Eudiplozoon nipponicum. The sequence goes on from JAQBSW010003565.1 coordinate 56,388, forward strand.
AGAGGCGAAAGCTGCTAAAGGTAGATGTTTTTGACTACCTAGAAATTGTGCAGCTGAAATTCCTAGTCATATAGTCCTAGAGAGGAGAACAACATATCAAATTATGCTCTTCATATATATGCATTATGGTTTGATCCCCGCTAGCCAGTTTGCCGCCGTTCTCTGATGATGACCATGGAATATCGAAACGCGATGTTAATTTACAGAAAATAACTGAGTATCATTTGCTTTCACAACTGTCGTTTAGTACCATGTTTGCTCAATAACAAAATATTTAAATTTTTGCCTGAGAAAGGTAAAAAGTATTAACTTTTGTCGGAAAAATATCATCCTCTACAGGTGAAGGTAAAAATTCTTCAAGTTTGCGAGCTTCATGTTGACACTAATCATAAATAGTCTACAAATTCTCGTTTATGTGTGTTAGCACATATATAGACCATGCAAAAAAGCAATTTATGAACGCAATCTAGCGACATTTACTGCAGAATTTGATTAAAAAAGGCTTGGCACCGTCAGGAAAATCAGCTATTTGGGCACACAGTCAATTTGGCCAATTTCGTAATTATACACAAAGCAAAATCTGAAAAATTACCTTTTATATACAGAGCCTTTATTCAAATAAACACCTGGCCTAAACTTTCGAAAATTTCATCAACATGTTATTCTAATCGCCAGGCCACGAATCACAAAACCCAACAACAATTTACTAGCATTCAGGCAAGGCCGAACACACCCTCGGTTAGACTCAACTATAATCCATCGGATTGGCAGCAAACTAAAGAGTAAAAACAGCTGCACGAAACGAGTGTGCACGAGATCATATCTTCCGTTCATGTTTTCAATTAAACAACCATTTATTGCGCGGTTGGCGATAATAATTATTTAAATGAAGTTTGTGTGAATTCGATGAACTTCAAACCCAATTTATCTAACCAGCCGTACAACGGAGCAAAACTACGGTCATTTACACACACTGGTGCGTCTTGAAACTCTATTATCATCATCAGATTATGATAGCAAACTGACTAAGGAGGATCAGCCCGCACTGCATATCGAGAGAATGCAAAATAAGATAATGAAAAAATGTACTGCGGCTAAAGATTTCTAAGTATTTTACACTAACATACAAATTAATCCTTTAAATCAATTTTGCATACTTGAAGTAAACACCAATCCCATTGTATTTAACCAGTCCTCGAACAACATAACAAAACTGCCGCCAGTCTCAACGCACATATTTTTTGTTATGCTTATCGAACTTGGAAAAATCTGCTCCGGAATCTGATGCCCTTAACACTCAGCCACCCTGGCGCACACTACACATCGTCAAAGTATTAAATAATACAGAATCCAAAGGCTATGAACTGTCGATCAGCACAACAAACATATCACAACTGTTTATTTCTATTTAAATCCAATTCCCAAAGGCTTTTGAAATTTGTAAATGCTAATCGCCCTTTGGTAAACCCACTCTAATTAATATGAAAAATTTACTGGGGATACAAATTTAAAATTCTAGAATATTTTCCATTTTAATGTATTCGTTAAAGGTACATATTTGTTTATATTTTGCGGTATGTAGTTTTTTGGCAATGCGGTCGAAAATATTTTAAAGCATGCACCATTGAGTTAGTACATCTGCAGATTATAAAATATACATAGAATTTAGAATACTGATAGAATGTATACCGTTTCAATTGGGTTAATATTTGCAAATATGTTCAATGAAACCTTAATATACATAAACGAATTGGTCATCCATCAACTCGAGAGGAAATTAATGTTAGTTGCAGAGAACTAAAATATGTTGGTGTGACATACCCAGTAACAAATTATTTCAATTAAGAAGTAAACACCAATCCCATTGTATTTTACCAGTCGTCGAACAAAATATCAAAACTACCGCCAGCCACAACGCACTGACGCGTTTCGACCTTCCATGATCATCATCAGTGTACGATGGAAAACTAACTATCGAGGATCAAACCGTAATGAATACATATGGAAATTAAATTTAGGTATGCGGCTCCCACCTTTAGAATTCTCGCATACATTGAATTTAACTGGATATGTCGGCTGCACAACATCTTTTGGAGCTTTCGCTATATATATTTAGTTAATACAATTAAACAATCATTTCGATATATATGCATTGCGGTTTGATCCTCGATAGTCAATTTGAAGTCGTACTCTTGTGAATATCGTGGAAGGTCGAAAGGCGTCAGTGCGAATGGCGTTATTTTTTCTGTTTTCGAAGACATGTTAAATACAATGGGATTCGTGTTTACTTCAATCTCGCAAATTTGATTTTATTTATTCTGATATTGTTTTAAAATTTCTGTCGTCGAATGTGCTGTTGTTTTTTCTTCTTCAGATTGTGGCCAATCCGATCGAATGTTTGTTGAGTATAGACGAGTGGGCGTCCGGCCCTGTCTGGATGTTATTAAATTGTTGTTGGGTTTTGTGAGTCGTGGCCAGACGATTAGAATAACATGCTGATGAGACTTTTGAATGTTTAGGCCAGGTGCTTGTTTTTATATAAGGTGCTCCATTTACATATATATACTAATTTTTCTGGTTTCGCTTTGTCTAGAATTCTGAAATTGGCCAAATTGAATGTGTGCCCCGTTTTCAATTTAGAATCGGAAATAGCTGATTTTCCTTAGAGTGAAAGTCTTTTTTAATCAATTCCTGCAATAAATGTCGCTAGATGCCGTTGATCAATTGCTTCTTCGCATGTCCAATGTATGTGCTGCCGCAGTTAAATGAGAATTTGTAGAATATGTATGATTTGGAGGCAATTGGAAATTGGTATTTGACATCCAACATCATGATTCGCTGTGTTCTTAATGTGATATTAACTTCAAAATTGGGAAAACTCACGTGTTTTACTTAACCACCGTGTGATAATGGAGGCCGATACGTCGCCTCTAAATGGAAAGTTTAGAAATACCTGCTTGACGTTATTCATTCTAGTGCGAATTTGTCGTAGTCTGATGTTGACATCGATAATCATCATCATCATCATCACCATCATCATCATTATCATGCACAGCCACACAAAACCAAAAAGTGACTAATTACCCGATCTGCGTTTTGACTAACGCAGCTTTCATTGTTCCAGTAGTTTTCTTTTGGTAAACAATGAAAGCTGCGTTAGTCAAAACGCAGATCAGGTAATTTCAATTAATCCAGGTTTGCAAAAGCAATCTTCATTCAAAATTGATTAATGATTGACTGAAGCACCATCTGCCCCGATGCCAGTGGACAAAGTTTCCTTCAGCAGTCGAAACATGCCCTGAGCGCCACATTAAAGAATAACTTTCTGATTCTGTTTGCTAGTTGTTAACTAATTTTCTTTTTTTATTTTGACATATTGCTGTTGTATGGTTTTATTGTCCGGTGGAAGTGGCCAACGTCATATCAACATTTTATCCTCGAGTGAGTTGGGTATCCAGGAAAGAAAAACTATCGTCTATCTCATCATCAAGGGTAAATTTGTGCAACCGACATTTACAGTCAAGTACAATGTATGCATCACAAATAATAATTTTATTGTTTGCTAGGTTTTGAATGATAAAATACAAAAATCCATTGAACTATAGATTTTCGGATAAAAGATTGAGAAACACCTGATGTCATGATTAGTGGAATCATAACAGAACTGTTCGCAGTCGTATAAAAACTGTTTAAGGCCAGTAAACTAACTAAATCCAATGTTTGAACCCGGAGACAAATAAATCCACCGCATGTTACCTGCGTATTGCGCGCGCGGGTGTATATTTATTAAACAAAACCCTATTACTTACAATTTAAATTGCAGTACACGAAATCTCAAATAAAACTGCTTGAAACTAACAGAGTTGTTTCTAAAATCACAGTTAAGAGAAATATTGTGTAAAAACAATGTTAGATTATTTGACCTTAAAGAGAACTATATTTGTCAAAATTGAACATCCGTGGGTTGTATCGCGGAGCCGCGTGTTACATAATGAATAATAGTATTCATAAACTATTTTCTTAATGTAGCATCTCGATATTGGGCTCAGTGATATAATCAGCATCAACCATATTAATAATATCTAAAAGAGGGTTATTGTTAGATTGAGTAGAGGAAGGGGAAAGAAACCAGGCAGAATCGGAGATAAACTTACCTTCAGTAGCCCGATTTCGTTTATCCACCCTCCATGCCTCAGCAGATAAGGCGACCCTTTTGTATATTGCGCGATTGCCGATGCATTATGTAATCTTTATAATTCGTAGTATTCACGGTTATAAGTGGACTGTAAAAGGTTGCACATTCCTATTGAGGATTGTTTGTATTCGGAGTTTTATTTCTCTTAGATAGTCTACCAATCACAGTTGATAAGCACAATTTGCCCAGATGCCCTTGGCCAGAGTTATCTTCGGCAACCAAAACTTGCCCTTAGCGTGTAATACGCTTATTCTCATTCCGTCACTACATATTTAAGAATAAAATTAACTGCGCAGTTAGACCAAATTTGAGGCTCACATGAAACAGAATGATGGCTGTGTCCGTTTTAGACTCGACAAGGTTCGTGGAAACAAATGCGCGCGCCACATCCAGTTCAAGCTCAATGCTTGAGCATGCTTCTTCTGCTTGCATAAATCCGGCTGCAATTTGTTTATCCATAAGGCTTCGTATGTGGCTAGCTCTCTTTTTTATTACATTTAGTAATTACTTTGAATGCTACGTCTGGAGAACATACGTGTGATGTTTCGATGTCGTGTTGCGCAATTGCAGACGTGCATTCACCATTTTATTTAAAAATGGCGTTTATGTTACAATGTTCTCCCATTCGAGTAATTATTGAGAAAGAAATTTTTATTGTACCTGACAAAATGTCTTTTTGTTTTTGCACATAGGAAGCGCACAATTAATTATATTACAGCTCGCATTTCAAAAGAATCTTTCAGAAAACTGGATGAATAAGTGACGTTAAAGTGTAGAGCGCAGAGAACGTTATTGTGGAAAGAACATAATTATCAGTGTTTTAAACAATAACGGTTCCCAGGTGAGTTGGTATGCAGTTTACGAAAGTCAAAACTACGAGTCAACCAAAGAAATCTTTGAAGGTTGGCGTATTCCAAAATTGGGCATTTGGATAAAGATAAAGCAGTGCTTCAGGCAAGAATCGGGTGTGTATCTTGTGTATTAGATGAACTAAGTCTTTTTGCAAGAATGAAATTTCTGATGTTTTTTTCCGCCAGTTATGAAGAAAGGTGAAACAAAGATTTTCAATAAATTGGAAAACGATATAAAACCTGGAGTTTTGTGTGATTTAATACCGACCGATTTTCATTTGCGTGTGCTTAGCTTATCAAAAGTGCCAATCGATCATCTAACAATAGAGGCACTATCGATGGACCAAAATTATGGAATACGTCCTTCTAATAAATGCGATGTTGATTTTGAGGCAGCATTTGAATTGCCATTTGAACAAACAGCAGACATGGAAACTATCAATTTTGGTTATAAAAATTGGTTCAAGGCTACATTAGTTGATCAGGATTCACATTTGAAATCGTCTAAATGCGTAGAACAGCATACATTGACAAAGCAACATCTAAATGAGCTTAGAGGTATCAGCAGAAATTCAGAAATCAAAATACTACGCGCTGATAAAGGCAAGTGCGTTGTTATAATGGAAAAATCTGAATACCTACATTAAATGGAAAACGTGTTATAGGACAATACAAAATTCACGCGTCTAGACGATGAATCAGATGAAATAGAAAAGTGGAGCGCAAAGTAATAAGTGAAATTAAGATCTTGATAGATGCTGGGTTTTTTTATGAGGCCACTTCTCAGAAGCTCAAACCAGTTGGATTATCTACGCCAAAAATTTATTGATTACCAAAAACATACAAAAAAGATTGTTCTATGTGGCCAATTTTATCAATGGCAAATTCTCCGTTTCATGAACAAGATAAATGGCTATTTCGTTTACTTAAATCATTACGTAAACTACTAAGTAATTTTTCGGTTTCCGATTCGTTTGTGTTTGTAAACAAAATTCAAGATATAAATGTTAAAAATAAGATCATGGTATCTTTAGATGTTACGTCTTTGTTTACACATGTTCAAATAGGAGAAACCTTTCACATTAGAATCAAACTGGTATAATACGACATAATACCATCGCCGGTGCCAAGTCACCCTTTACGCAAGCTTATCTTATTATGCACGTATGACGTACAGTATCGTTTTAATGGAAGCATCTATAAACAGACTGACGGTTTGGCAATGGGGAAACCCTTATCTTTAGTGATGGCTAAGATTTTGTAGCGCATCTTGATAGCACAACATTAAAGTGTGACATAAGTAAATTTGCTCAATATATACGGTACATGGATGATATTGTAACACGCGACTTCGCCTTTCAACCCAACGATGTTTAATTTTGACAAATATAATGCTATTTGAGGTCAAATAATCTAACTCTGTTTTTACACAATATTTCTCTTAACTGTGATTTAGAAACAATCACTGTTAGTTTCAAGCAGTTGCATTGAGATTTCTAGAACGACAAATTTTATTGTAATTAATAGGGTTTTGTTTAATAAATATACACACCTGTGCGCAATACGCAGGTAACTTGCGTTGGATTATAGTGCCCATGTGGATTTATTGCCTTTTTTTGCATTAATCTCAGTTTACACTATTAATTATTGTTCAGATATGATTCTAGGCATCAGGACACCAGAGTTCAATAAATTATTATAATTAAAACAATTTAAAACCTAGCAAACAGCGGAATAATTATTTGTGATGTTTTTTAATAACTGTTTTTACACGATTTTTAACCATCAATTATCAATGCCAATATTTACGAGTGACTTTAAATTAAATTGCTAATCAATCTGGATTTATATCATCATATATCTTCAATTATTTACATATGTTCATCACGATTCAGACGTTTGTATTCCTGAGAATTACGTGTGTATAAGACATTCAATTGAGTTGACAATATATCGTTTTGTCGACGTCTAGAGCAAGGTCCGTTTTGTTTAACTGTGAATTGATTCATGCTTCGCTACACCACTTGCAATAAACGTATGAAAATGGATGAGTTTTATTACTTCACTCTTTGGAAAATATCAGGGACTGATCATGGAACGGGTTGGGATAACAATCGCCATGAAAATGTAGGAAATCATTACAAATAGACAGCTGTCCCGAAAAAACTATTGCTATAACAACAAAATATCATATATAAATGGTGCCCCATTTCGTCGAACTCACAGCCAACAAAGAATTAATCAGCATCTAGCTTTTGAGAACATCAAGCACTTTGGATGAATGCCACAAAAGAAAGTAAATCCTAAGACACAAGTCACAGCAAAACACCCTCTAGAGATCACAATGCTCGAAGACAGCCGCACGATGACGGGTGAGGACGATGTAACACTGCCATCTATTCTCGACAACACTCACACACATAAGATGACGTCCAGCTCAGGAAATGCAGGAAGCCCGGTGGCGAGCCCAGCAACAGGCCGCACCAACACATGGACACAGTATAAAATATGCCAATTCGATCCAGACTACACTGACGCGTGGGTCGACGACGTTACATTATTGGCCAAGGTGGCCAATATAACAGACGAGGGTTCAATATTTTTGAGGGCTTGGGAGACAATCCCAATGTCTTTCTGACGCGGACTTAAAGACATACTGCATCAATACTCTGAGGGTACATGTGCGCAGCCATGGCAGAGCCTGCAACGTGCAGTCAAGCAAAGCCTGACACAAGATCAAGAAGACAGGCTTACAGAATTAATGAGCCTGATGTCCCTCGGTAGCCGCACGCCTTCTGAGCTATTTAGGGAGATGGATCAGAAAGCCCTGGAATTCAACCTGCCCAAGGAAATCCTAATGCGACTATTCATACAGAAGCTCCTTCCGGCACTCCAAGAGATGGCCACGTTCCTGCGCGAATCCATCGAAGTGCAAGACGACGTTCTGCCCGCACGTCTAGACAAGTGGTGGAAGAAACACCACTACAGATCACCTGCCTCAGAGCGAGGTTATATCACACCACGACTGTCCGAAACCCAATCCACCGCATTATCAGCTGGAACAAATTTCACCAATGAGCGCCTCATCAGCCTGCTCGAGTACCTCACCGTCAGACCAACTTCGGCCTCAGTCGATGCCGTCGATAATAGACGCGATCAGAGCATGCGTGACCAGCATCGAAGTTTGGGGCACGGGTACAAAATGTCGTTCTCCAACTGAAATAGATGTTAAAGTTATCCTTTCATCATTGCCAATACGACAAGAAACATCATTGGATGTGACTTTCACCAACACTTCGACTTTACCATTCGTCCAAGAACACGAGAGATACGCACTGCAGACAATCAGTTTATTTCATCAACGCTAAAACATGCGACTCGCGCCGAAGCAGTCTAATCCATAAAGCTAATGCCTCCAGTTCTTCATATACCACAAATGCACGATATTCTGATACGTCATAAAGAAATTTACAAACATATCTCCTTTATGCCCGCTCTCAAGAGGGAGCGTGCCATCACAGCCCATCGCATCATCTTATCGAAACCACTTCCCCAACCTCCACGAGCACGTCCATTGGCACCACACAAACAAAAGGCCGCCGAGCAAGAATTCGCCATACTACGTCAACAAGGCATCTGTACACGATACAGCTAACCTTATGCGTCGCCTGTGGTAGTAGTACTAAAGAGTGAACCAGCAACATTAAGAGTGTGTGGGAATTATCGTGTTCTCAATTCTTGCACACAGTCTGATTCGTACATCCTGCCAAATCCAGCTGACCTGCTCAGCTCAACTATCGGTCGTGCTATGTATTCAAAACTCGACCTAGTGAAAGCCTACTATAAAGTACCGATGGACAAAGACTCCGTATCATATACTACACTTCGATTCACCAGAGGTGGCACTCACGATTATCATTATATGCCTTTTGGTCTTAAGAATGCCTCGGAAAATTTTCCAACGCGTTAATAACGAAATACTAGATGGTCTACCGTTTATAATTCTCTCCTTAGACAACATCATGGTATTCTCCAACTCAATGTCCGAACATATACAGCATATTCATATACTACTCACACGTCTAGCAGACTATGGCCTCCGACTTCATGGCAAAAAAATGTGTTTTTGCACAAAAATCAAATGAATTCGTCGGTCATCAAATTTCAGAGAAAGGCATGACACCTATACTTGCTAAGTTTCGTGCTTTTCAAGATCTACAGCCTTCAACAAATGTCCGAGCATTACGACGATTCTTTGGGCAAGATAAATTACTATTCTCGATTCGTACTCTTCCTTGCCTAGATTCTGGCACCTCTTCACAAATATCTCGTGTCAGCAAGTCGTTTTGTCAGGTAATCACAACTGATTCAGCTCAACATGGATGACATGCAGGCTTACGAGGATGCCAAAAGGGCCTTATGTAAAGCGACCATGCTACATTCTCCTGATTGGTCTTAAACTTTTGAATTGATTACTGACGCATTCGACGTTCCATTGCTGCAGTACTTCAACAGTCCATCAATGGCATACACCGATCTATCGCCTTCTACTCGCAAAAACTAGAACCTCGTGAGACGCGGTATGATACATTAGGGAAAGCGTTATTTTCATTCTACAGGTCGATCCTACACTTCCGTACCTATCTGGATGGCCGAGAGTTCAAGATCTACACCGACAACCTTCCTCTACTCCCGATGCTCAGAGGATAGATAGAATATTTATATTCACGACATGTCAACTCACAACTTACACGAATACACGAGTATGAATATGAAGTCACTCATGTCAAATGATCAGAAAACGTGGTTACAGACTCCTTAAGCCGTCCTTCAGAATTCTGTGCGTCTATCCTGTCCTCCACCTATAAGCACTCAGGAATTGCAAGCAGCTCAGCAAGATGATCCATCACTTCGTACAGTTGATGTCAATTGCCTGAAAACATTTCATTATGAAGGAACTCTGCTGCAGTATGCAATAACTGGCGTGGGCCCTCGGCCGTGGGTACCTGATAAACTTCGTCAGAAGTTCTTTGATGTTTACCATTCAATAAGCCATCCATCTAGTGCAGCCTCAGTGGAAATTCTATTCAGAACGTATCGTTGGCCTGGCATACGACGAGATGTCAAGAAGTGGTAAAAACTATGTATAGAATGTCAGAAAATCAAAGTGACTAGACACACCAAAACGGCGCCACAAGTCATCCAAGTGCCCAAAATCCGGTTCACGCAAATACACGTTGATCTGGTAACCTTACCTGTCGTGAACAATATAAGTTATCTACTGTCAATACTGGATCGTACCAATCGATGATATGAGGCCATACAACTGCCAGACATGAAGCAAGACATTGTTAGTCTTGATTTAGAGCTCAATTGGTTCGCTCGGTTTGGTGCCCCAGCTGAAGTTACAACCGATCGTAGCGCACAGTTCCTCGGCGAAGATTTCGCAGCCCTACCAAAATACTATGGTATCAAACACTCCGTGACCGCGGCTTGCAATCCAAGAGCAAATGGTTTCGTCGCAAGGCAACACCGGGAACTGAAAGCGGCGGTCCAGGCCAGCGCGGAAGAATATTGGCTTGCGGCTTTACCGAAAGTACTCCTATCAATTCGTACAACACCTCATGAGCCGATTAAATGTAGTTCCGCTGAAATGGTATTTGGCGAATGTTTACGGCTGCCTAGCGAACTAGTCTGATCACGCTCTGAAACTGCGATAACGATGAACGATCCGGCATTTCTGTTTTCACTTCGCAGTTACCTACAGTATAACACTCAGAATCGACCGATCTCTATATATATAAACAGAAAGATTTTGATAGCTGCAAATTGTTCTTTGTTAACAACGACATGGATAACAGGATTGTAGACAAATCGAAGCGTGGTCCTTATCATGTGCTAGATCGACGTCAGAATTATTATATTTTGGAGATTAATGGCAAAGCTGAATGTCTCTAAACACAGATTATCCCCGGCCGACGTTGATCCAAATCACCTGCTGTTCCGCGATGTTGAACTATCAGGCGTCAAAGAAACGTTGATTCCACCTCCAGACAGTTTTGCTGACTACGGACTGACGCCCGACATCGGACTAGCAACCGAGCCAACTGACGCCGTCACGCCGCCGCTAGATATAGAGGAACCAGAATCAGTGTCGACACAGCCAACATCAGTCGTTAATCGTTACGGCAGAGCCATAACGCCTCCTGTAAGGTTAGCCCCCTTCATTGTGTACTAATTTTCATTGTCGGTGGGTGGATGTAATGCAGAGGCTCCTAACCTCTTCGTGTCTGAGAACCCCAAAGATGCCACATCGCTTGTAGTCCTAAAATTTACACTAGAATCTGATATGCTTATATTTCCATTTTTATCTGCTAAATTCATATCGGTAATATCTTGCACTAACTTACTAGTGTCCTCGAATTTAATATCAGTAGTCATGTTTGTGAAGTTTAATTATTAAATCGACACTTAATGTTAGGCAAATCGGAATGTGAAACCTGTCTCGCGCAAAACACACAAACGAATAATCTAGAAGGAGATATACGTGAACAACAGAATAATCAAATTTTCTGTTCCAGAACGTCTCTTCTATGTGTGCTTCAATGTAAAATGCAAGACAGTTTAAGCAGATATATACTTTGTATGTTGACCAGGTTTTATTAAAGAAAAATATGATAATTGCAGCAGACGAACGGAAGATACAACCAGTGGAGGAACGTGACACTCGAAAACTGAAAATGGCGCACAATTCAAAGTCAATTATTTAAACAAAGAATGTTCTGGAAAATAAAATAAAAAATTTATTTTAAATAAAATTCGTTACAATCAGCCATGGTGGTTTAAGTTTATCAGCTAATGTTACTTTACATTTGGTGGGGGATTTATCTTTCTCCACATACACTTCCTTCTCGTAAAAAGACAGCTAGTAATAGACGTAATCATGATTTTTCGGCTGATGTGGCACCCTTCCAGAACGAGTTGTGCATAATGGTGCCACTGAAGTCGTCATCGCGTCCGGTACAGTTGACACTGGTTCTTCCGTATCATCTGGTAAAGCCAAACAATTTCATGCTGTGAACTGGTAGAATAAGATTTAACTAAATTAGACAACGTATCTTCTGAGTTCTGCATTTCGTTATGTACCTGTGTGGCGGGATTGCACACACTAGATTCGCCCATAGAACGACGGTCATTCAACGCATCCGTTAATTCAGGCATACCGTTTATTCAGATAAACTGGGGAATGCAACGATCCAACGTAACGCAGTCCTCGTTGCCATTTATCTCTACGGTGACATTCTTGTCAGTCATCCTCTTGACCTTGTATGGTCCTTTATAAAATGGTGTCAGGCAATTCTTCCTATTTTCAGTAGATACATACACATGCGAAACCGATCTTAGATCAGAGGACACATAGCATTTGGTTTTAGCTTTTCTAGAACCAATGCAGCTTTTAGTTCACGATGCAGCCTTCCTACCATCCCATTCGCTCGTAGGTTGTACGCGCTAGCATGCAATACAGTGGTTCCCATGATGTTGAGGGATCTCTCGAAAAGCTCGGACATAAATTGACTACCGCAATCACTAGTGACCTTTTCCGGGACATCATAACGCGATATCCAATTATGTATAAACGCGAACAAGACTTCTTGCGCTGTCACGTCTTTTAAAATTGCCACTTCGAATTGACGACTAAATCTATCTGCCACAGTCAGAAATTATTTGTTACCATTTACTTCAGGCATCTCGACAATCTTATATGTACGTGTCTGAACCGTCCAAATGGTATCCCAATATTCTTTATCGCGGTTCTGGTATGTCTCCACACCTTACACGTTTGACACTTGGCACAGGCTCTTACCCATACCTGTATGACTTTAGACATGTGCGGCCATAAGTATCTGTCGTTAATCAATCGAATGGTCGCTTTAATGGATGGATGACCCATGTCATGTAACACTTGGATAATCTTGGCCCGTAACTCCAACGGCACATATGGTCGTGGTTGACTTCTAGACGTTTCGCATAACAACAACTTGCCACTTATGAACTTACGAACATATCCTGGCTTTTGGACAAAACTAATATAATGGCATCCGATCCTTGCGCTTCCTCGATTTGACTCACTAAATCATGCATAGAGTCATCTAAACTTTTCAACGGACCTTGACTTATCAGCTCGACATCAGCTTCATTCTGTCGGCTATGTGCATCGGCTACCACATTCTCCTTACCAGCAATATGAGACACAGTGAAATCGAAATCTGCTAACCGTGTTATTTGGGAATTTACTCTACGGGAGTAATTAAACCCAGCTGTTTTACCAAGTATACTGATCAATGGCTTATGATCGTTCAATAACTTAAACTTATGACTGTCTAAGTAATGCTGGAAGTGTAGCACTGCGGCATACACTGCTAGAAGATCTTTGCCCAACGTATCATAACGTTTCTTTCGATTATTAAGCTTACGGCTATAAAACCCAATCGGTCTTACTACGTCCTGATCTCTTTGCTGTAGCACTTTCCCTATAGCAACATCTGAGGTATCTGTGATTACCTCGAAAGGTTTTTCCCAATCTACAGGTGCTAATGTGGTTATGTCACTTAAAACTTCCTTGGACTCAAGTTTATAGGCCAAGACTTCTTGATCGTGCTCTTTTCACGAGTGAGATGGCGTGTTAACGATCCTAGAATTCCGGCTAGACCTGGAATGAATCGACGATAATAGCTGAGCATACCCAAGAACCTCCGCAACTGGCGAACGGTTCGGGGTTCCGTTACATCCTTTATATCTTGGATCTTATCTTCCAAAGTTTTAATTCCGTCTTTGGAAAGTACATGAACAAGATATCTAACTGAAGAGCACCCGATGTTACTCTTGTTAGGTTTGACCACTAACCCATATTGTTCCAGCCTGGTCAAAACCGTTTTCAAATTCGTACGATGTTCATCTCGTGAGCGACTAAAAATTATAATGTCGTCTATATATACCCTCGCAAATGGACAATTCTGAAGGATTTCTTCAGCCGAACGCTGAAATGTCTGACTGGCATTTTTCAAACCAAAAGACATTCGAAGAAATTCGTGCGATCCTCCTCTTAGAAATCTGACTGCGGTGAGTGGTTTCGAACTTTCCCCCATAGGTATATGATAGTACGCTTTCTGGAGATCTAGAGTTGAATAAACCTCATATCCCATAATATCTTGGAGTAAGGTACTCTGGTTAGGGAGAGAATACGAATCACACTTTGTCACAGAATTTAATAAACGATAATTCCCACAAATCCTCCATCGACCCAGTTCAGGTTTGGGAACTACCACTATTGGGGAAGAAAAATTAGAATTTGATCTACAAATCCCCTTTTCGCGGAAATGGTGAAATTCGGACAAAGCAACCTGTTGTTTCTGTTGTGCCAATAGTTGAGCCTTTGATGAATAAGGCAACGGAGCCATCATTTCTATCTGGTGTTCTACTCCTGTCTTCAAACCTATCCTTTTGGCACTGAAAATTTGAAACACTGCTAGGTGCTTCTTGATTATATCGGCAATGCCATATGCGACTGTTGGACGAGTTAAAAGAACTGTTCTAACTGCCGACGTGTTAGACTCAGTAGTTGTTGACACGCCTTTGCCTTCTGTGATAATCCTAGATTTGGGGTCTGATGCCAGCTTGAAATGTGTCAAGAAATTCTTGCTGATGATATGGTCCTTGACATCGGCTACTAGAAAATTCCATCGGAAGGAAGATTTCTGGCCTAACGTTACCGACATTTCTTTCATCCCTTTCACTCCTATCGGACTACCGTTAGCGGCCCATAGTTGATAGTGAAATGTGGGGCAATCTGCTTCCACCACGTCTGATCTAACTATGCTTACCTCAGCACCCGTGTCGATGAGAAATTCTAATCCAGATAATTCATCTTTAATAATGAACTTGTTGCTGAATAATCCAGCAATGTTTTCCAAATCTCCGCTTAGTGAGAATTAGACTCTCTTGCCTGCTGTATCGGTGCTAACTGGTCCCGAGTCATTTACAACCTTTACCTTAAGTATGCCTTTTAAAGGCATATCTGGGAACCTTTGCAGTGGAACCCTACCTACGGCTCCTATTAGCGGAGGTTTTGTCCTTTTCCCGGTGATGGATTTCTCTCTACCGATTTTGTGCTTCCTTTCCATTTGGGTCCACCTAATCGCGGGTAAATACAATTCTCACCTTGGCACTTCGCACTTCGTCCGTACTCGCAAAGTGCCTTACACCATCCGCGTGGCCCTTCGAAGCGTTGACGCGAGTGACTCACTCCACGTCTAGTGTACCTATCCTGACTCTGAATTTGCGAAATGTCACGACGTATACTAGCAACCTCTCTCCATAAGAAGCACAAGGTTTCATGTATAGTCAGGTTGTTTTCGGCATCTGCCTTGACTGGCTGCAACGTGACACAATCTGCTATTACAGCATGTACTTGTGGTTCCTGCTGTTTATACACCCCGTCTAACCCTCTGAGTTTTGTTGGCCAAACAATGCTCATAGTGTCAAATACTTCCAATGTGGTTCAAAGCCTAATTGATAGCTCAGCTGTGAAAATGGAGTTGGCTACATCTCTTTATATATTCAACCTGGAAACTTTTGTGCAACGGCATTCGTAAAATTCGGACGGTAACTGACGCCCCATTTTTTCTAAGCGTAATAATTCACACATTTGCGCCGATCTTCCAGGCTGATATCTCTGTTGAATTTCAGCCATTAATAACTCAAATGCATTGTACAGTTTTTCTCTCACAGTTCTGTCTCTGAAATTTTCCAAGGCATTTCGGAAATTTTCAGGCAATGCCATCCATGCTGCAACAAATTTCTCCATATGATTTACAATATTATAAGCAATTAATATCATTTGGGCATCTCCGACCCAACTTGAATGTTTTTCAGATTTATACCGTGGTAGACTTAAAATTCCTGGACTGGCGCGGTCGCCAAATTTTGTAGAGGCTCCTAACCTAATCGTGTCTGTAAACCCCATAAATTCCAGGTCGCTTGTAGTCCTAAAATTTACAGTAGAATCTGATATGCTTATATTTACATTTTCATCTGCTAAATTTAAATCGGTAACTAGTGTGCTCGATTTAAATATCAGTATTCATGTTTGTGAAGTTTAATTATTAAATCGACACTTAATGTTAGGCAAATCGGAATGTGAAAACTGTTTCTCGCAAAACACAAATAATCTGGAAGGAGATATACGTGAACAACAGAATAATCAAATTACCTGTTCCAGAACGTCCGTTCTATGTGTGCTTCAATGAAAAATGCAAGACAGATTAAGCAGATATATATTTTGTATGTTGATCAGTTTTTAATATAGAAAAATATGATCATTGCAGCAGACCAACGGAAGATACAACCAGTGGAGGAAAGTGACACTCGAAAACTGAAAATGGCGCACAATTCAAAGTCAATTATTTAAACAAAGAATGTTTTGGAAAATAAAAGCAAAAATTCTTTTTAAATAAAATTCGTTACAATCAGCCATGGTGGTTTAAATTTATCAGTTAATGTTACTTTACATTTGGCGGAGGATTTATCTTCCTCCACAGTAACACGCGACTCCGCGTTACAATTCAACGATGTTCAAATTTGAGAAATTTAGTTCTCTTTAAGGCCAAATAATATAAGTCTGTTTTTTCACAATATCTCTCTTAACTATGATTTTAGAAACAATCACTGTTAGTTTCAAGCAGTTTTAATTGATATTTCTTGAACGGCAAATTTAATTGTAATTAATAGGGTTTTGTTTAATAAATATACACATCCGCGCGCAATACGCAGGTATCTTGCGGTAGATTATAGTGCCCATGAGGATTTATTGTCTTTCTTTGCATTAATCTCAGTTAACAATATTAATTACTGTTCAGACATGATTCTAGGCATCAGGACATCAAAGTTCAATGGGTTATTATAATTAAATCATATAAAACTTAGCAAAGAGTGGAATAATTATTTGCGATGTTTCTTCAAGACAGTTTTTACACGATTTTATCCATCAATTATCAGTGACAATATTTACCAGTGACTTTAAGCTAAATTGCTAATCAATCTGGATTTATATCATCATATATCTTCAATTATTTACATATATTTATCACGATTCAGACGTTTGTGTTCCTGATAATTAGTTGGGTATAAAACATTCTATTGTGTTGACAAAATATCGTTTTGTCGCGTCTAGTGCACGGTCCGTTTTGTTTAACTGTGAATTGATTCATGGATGAGTTTTTTTACTCCACCATTCGGAAAATGTCAGGGACTGATCATGGAACGGGTGGGGATAACAACCGCCATGAAAATGTAGGAAATCCTTACAAAATAGACAGCTACCCCGCAAAAGCTATTACTATAACAACAAAACATCCTACAATATAACACTTATACTTAAGAACAGTTCGCAATCACAAACATTGCTTCAAAATTTGAAAAAGTACAAACTAATATGGGCTTAACATCAGACCACAAAAATGATGATCTTTTGCCTTTCCTAGATGTACTATTAAGAAAAAAACTAATGGTAAATTAAACAGAACAATTTAACATAAACCAACATGGTCTGCACAGTTTTTGCATTGCAGCAATTTTGTGCCGTTTAAATATAAATCATCAACTGTTCGTGTTTGCTGTTCAAGTATTGACAGGTTGGTTTGTCAAGATTCAAAATAAATGAATATAATAAAGCAATATATATATATATATATATATATATATATATATATATATATATATATATATTTTATATGCCTATCTTACAAACATTTATTATTCTACATTAAGGAACTGGATTTTGGCATATTATTACAATTTTTCTGTCGTTATTTTGTGTAGTTAAGAACAGTATTCATTTAGATGAATCGATGTACAAGGCTACTAAGAACTTCAAATCTATTAATGTAATTCCCATGCTAACATATGAAATGTTTAAACATACACCTGCTATCATTTTTGTCTTTTGAATCGTACATATTGGGGACGTTCTGGAACAGGTAATTTAATAATTCTGTTTTTCGCGTCTTATTTCTTTCCAGATTATTTGATCGGGTGTTTTGCTACGTAAGAAGTACACAGTCCGTTGCAACAGAAAATTTTTAGAGACGGACGAGTTTTCATCAAGTTTTAATAATATTCTAACAAGCAGATGGTTTTCCTAACTAATATAATTATATTTCTGTGTCAAACGAAAGGAGGTAGTATTCACTAAGATGGTTTGTTCATAAATCGGCATCGATTGCGTTCTTTTCGTACATTTATAATTCTATAATTGAAAATAATAGCCGTAACAAGGGATCGCTATGCAGCGCAGGTAGATATGCTTGATAAACACTTGGGTAAATTGTATTTATCAGCATCCGTATTTTTAAGCCTGGCCTTTTCAATGTGCACGTTAAGAAAACAGTTTCACACCGCAGGAAACACTAACTGATTAGGAAATTATATTAACAACCATTATTGACGTGGATAACTTTACATTCTTTCGACGTATCTTTTATGCAGATTTCAAACGATTTCTCTGATACTTATTTTGGCTTTTTTAATCCACCCTTGTAACGCCCGTCAAATGAGTTGTGCTTAATATTTTCATGCTAGCTAATCATGCAAATCTTTGATATCATTGAAGTTAAATTACTTACATATGTCAGTATAAACTAAGAATTCTTTAGTGGAGAAAAGGTAATTCATCAAGAAGACAGGTTTCGTCTGTATAGGCCATAATTAGCCGCGGACAAGGCTCGAACCTGTTACATTAGCATGCACGTGACTAAAAGTTGTGTTTAGTATGCCGCAGGGTAGCTAAGTGGTTAGGGCTCAAGATTCCGACGCTTACGTGTCCAGACTCGAGTAACTTCTGGTCATTACCTGATAAGTTTCCAATACGGACGAAATCAGTCTACTGGATTAATTGCCTTTTCAAAACTACAATTCTCAGTGACTTCCTTGCCTCTTCAGGAGGTAAATATATTTTATTGCGATTGTGATGTAACATCCAATTTAAACATTTAAACGATTTCTGCTACACTTGTTATGGTTTTACAGATATACGCACCTTCAACCAATTTCTTTTTAGTATATATAAAACACTCGTTTACTCATAGTTTTATAAATCATGTTAATCCTATCAATATAGTTGTATTGAGGAATAGATTTGATATCTAAGAACAACAAGCGATAAAATTGTCTGTATCAGTTACGTTAAATTTGATAGGCAAATTCCAGCTTTTTATAATTTCTCCAAACGTTATTTGGTTAAAATATACTTCTATTCTGCTAACCATTCTAAATAGATACTGTGCTCGTCGAGTAATAAGAAATCAGTGCTGTTTTATTTAAACTTGGTGTTTTAATTTACAATTAATATGAAAAGCATTCTTAATCATTTAGATAGGGCATGAATTATTTCCAACATCTCATTTTCAATAATATCTTAAACCGGTCCATGTTAGGACCTATTAATACTCTGTCTGAAAGGGCGACATAAACAACTTGAGCGCCAAGATACCTAGACGTGTATGGTGAATCTCCAAACGCGTACAAGAGGACAGCCAACAATCTCTTGCTGTGTGTTATGGACAGTTGAAGACAACACATTAAAAGTGGCTGGTGCACCATCTGCGAAGGAACTAATAAAATCCTGCCAGCCCAGTTGCACTTTGTCCAAAATAGAAAAGATGACTAAATATCAGATACGAAAACGGGTCGCTATTTTTAATCTAATAATTGGAGAAAAGGTTCACATTTAATGCCAAATAATGTTTCCACAATTATGCAGTACATTTGTTTGTCAACGAATTTTCAAATGGATTCCATATGACAATTCATTCGTCGGATTTATTTGTGTAGGAAACTAATATCTCTATTGATACACGTTTCCTGAAACACTTAACTATAATTTTTATGAAGCATAACCTTTTCCAGTTAAGATCGACGTTCATAAAAATTTTCTTTACCAATTCTCGATGTGCAACTGAACTAAGAATTTTCACGTTGTCGGCGTTTATATTTCTTTTTGTTTTCGTTAATTTATAACCGAAGATTCTACTGGAACATAATGTGCTTCGGACAAATCTCCGTTGGTGTTGGTAGACTATTTTTCATTGTTGAATATTTTGAATTAAATTAAAATAGCGTCCTGAAACCACTCGATCAAAATGGCCTATTTTTACACTTTGACAATGTATGAATCGAATAATAGGCATGATCACCTGCTCCTTTAAAAAATATATTCATGTAAACCTAAACAAAACTAATGAATACTTATATTTTCCAATTAATCTAATTCATGAATGGCTCGATTCATGATTCTGTTAAAATGAAGAATGAGCATATTATTATGTAAAAGTATGTAAGTCAGTTTGTCTATATGAAGGTATGTATGCATGTACGTTTGTTTCATGATAAAATTTATTGATGATGATGATGATGATGATGATAATGATGCTGAGGGCGGCGAGGATAATGATTATGATGATGGAGAAGAAGATGAAGATGTTGATTATAATAAGGATGATGATGATGATAAAGGTAAAGATAATTATGATGGAGAAGTAGATTAATATGATAATAATCATCGATATGATGATGATGAAATTGATGATGATGATGATTATGGTGATGGTGAGGATGATGATGATAATGATGATGATGCTGAGGGTGGCGAGGATAATGATTATGATGATGGAGAAGAAGATGAAGATGTTGATTATAATAATGATGATGATGATGATGATGATAAAGATAATGATAATTATGATGGAGAAGTAGATTAAGATGATAATAATCATCGATATGCTGATGATGATGTTGATGATGATGATGATGATTATGATGATGATGATGATGATGATGATGATAAGGGCGGCGAGGATAATGATTATGATGATGGAGAAGAAGATGAAGATGTTGATTATAATAAGGATGATAATGATGATAAAGGTAAAGATAATTATGATGGAGAAGTAGAATAAGATGATAATAATCATCGATATGCTGATGATGAAGTTGATGATGATGATGATGATTATGATGATGATGATGATAATGATGCTAAGGGCGGCGAGGATAATGATTATGATGATGGAGAAGAAGATGAAGATATTGATTATAATAAGGATGATGATGATGATAAAGTTAATGATAATTATGATGGAGAAGTAGATTAAGATGATAATAATCATCGATATGCTGATGATGAAGTTGATGATAATGATGATGATGATGATGATGATGATGATGATGATGATGATGATGATGATGATGATGATGATGATGATGATGATGATTATGATTATGATGATGATGATGATGATGATGATGATGATGATGATGATGATGATGATGATGATGATGATGATGATGATGATGATGATGATGATGATGATGATGATGATGATGATGATGATAATGATGATGGTGATGCTAAAGACGATGTTAACTATGATGGAAAAGAAGATGATGATAATTATAATGAAGATGATGGTGATGATGACGATGCAGTTGATGCTGCTGATGATGATGATGTTAATGATGATGATGATGATGGTGATGATGATGACGATGATGATGTTGATGATGCTGATGAGGATGATGCACCTTCTGACGCCTACAACTCATGATTTTTATTGATTTATTTATTGTTTAATATTCAAGTAAATATACTTAATTTTTATAGCTTTATAGTTCAGGTCTCTTCTCGAAGGAAATGTCCTTCGGAAAAATCTCCGTTAGTGTTGCTACTTTTTTTCCATAGCTTTACATGTCTCCTGTCAACCAGTTCGAACATTTTGAATTACGAAATTTTTAGTAATTAATAGAGACCTTTTGTAACTAGTGGATGGAAATAGCATCTTAACGAATAAAAGAAACTGCAAAGAGAGATAGAGACCGATGTTGGATTATTCAAAATTCGTAAGTAGGTTTATTAGCTAACAAACGGCGTCAATTTTGAAAGGTTATTTGACTAATACATATACTAAGGATTAATCTAAATTTAAACTTATTCCGGTGTTTTCGTACTTGTTTAAATTTACACAAATACAAACAAATTAAAATTTTTCAGGTGGTTTATATTTTGCAGATCATCATTTATGTTATTTTCCAGCCTGTGCGTTCTTCTCAGCTATTCAAGGCGAGCTCATTAATTAAATTCGCGTCTTTATAGTCCACATACGGCGAATTAGGAAGGTTAGTTGATCAATTTCATAATATATGGAATACTTATTAAATTATGAATATTTTTTTTCGCACATCATACTGGATGTAGTTATATATCGTTCTGTAAAGGAGATATTTTCGTTTATGTAATGTTATTAACGTGACCTTAGTGAATTTTGAAAATATATATGGTGCTCACATCCCTTTAATAACAACTTACGTGTTCCCTTTCTAGAATACAACGTTGTCGTAAGTAAACATAGTTTATGTCGTTTTATTACGCCACGATGGACTGATTGTTGAGTAAGGGAGCTAAATCCAACTGATGCATTAAATCCGGTGATTAATGAAGTATATATTCACTACGAATTAGCGACTTAATTTTAAATTAGAGACCACACGCAACTTTCATGGTTTGCGGTTGTGTAGCATTAGTGTATTGTGCATGTGTAGCACTTTTTCGTTATCACGTAGCTTTCTTTATCTGGATATCTCCTGTAATTGATTGAGACGACATGTAGTACATTAATAAAACTCTTCAAAATGAATTTAGCAGCACACGAATCTTGGATTGTTCGTCAGTATTTAACAGTTGTACTATGTAAAATTTTGTTCTTTATGGAGTTATTTTTGCTACTGTTATTTTCAAAGGTTTTATATAAAAATCTTTTGTCTACCACTACATTGTCTTTCCTTTTAATTTATGTATAATTTGCTATTATGTAATTTGCTTCACTTGTTGCCATAGCAATTGGATTATATTGTCACTCCTTACAAATGCCGTATTGCTGATGTCACTTTCCGTTTCAGTTTGCGTGTTCTAGCTTGAAATTTGGATGCAGGTCTATGTAGCTCGCCTTCTCCATTCTTCTTAATAAATGATGATTATGATGGAGAAGAAGATGAAGATGATAATTATAATCAATTTGAGGATGATGATGATGTTTTGTTGCTTATGATGGTGATGGTGATGGTGATGAGGAGGATGATGATGATGATAATGATGATAACGGACCGTATGAAGCTACCAACGCATGATTGTTATTGAGTTATTTATTGTTTAATATTCAGGTAAATAGACTTGATTTAAATGGGTTTATAGCCCCGGCCTCTTCTCGAAGGTAATGTGCTTCGGAAAAATCTGCGTTAGTGTTTCTATATTATTTTCCATAGCTTTACATGTCTCATGTCAACCAGCTGGAACATTTTGAATTACAAAAAGAATTGTAATTAATAGAGGTCTTTTGTAAATACTGGTTGGAAATAGCATCTTTACGAGTAAATGAAAATGCAAGGAGAGATAGAGACTGGTAGTGGATGTTTCGATATTCGCATAATGTTTTCTTAGTTAACAAACTGCGTCTATTTTGAGAAGGTGTTTTGATTAATACATATACCAATGATTAATCTAAATGTAAACACATCCTGTGTTTTGTGTATTTGTTTACATTTACATAAATACAAAACAATTATCAGATTTCAGATAGTTTATATTTTGAAGATCAACATTTATGTTATTTTCCTGCCTGCACGTACTTCTCACCTATTCAAGTCGAGCTCATTCATTAAATTTTCATCATTGTAGTCCACATGCAGCGAAATTGTAAGGTTAGACAATCAATTTCATAATAAATGGAATACTTATTAAATTGGAAATATTTTACTGCGCACAGCATAAAGGATTTCAAATTTAGTTATCTGTTGATCTGCAAAGGAGATATTTTCAGTAAAATAATGCATAAATGTGACGCTAAGTGAAATTTGATAACAAATATGATGCTCACATTCTTTAAATAACACCTTACTTGTTCCATTTCTAGAATACAACATTGCCGTGTGTAAAAATAGGTGATATCGTTTTTTACTGCCACCATGGACAGTAGTGGAGCTAGGCAGCAAAATCCCTCTGATGCATAAAATCCGGTGATTAATGAAGAAAAAAAGCAATAGGAATGGTTGACCTCGAGTTAATTTAGAGCCCACACGTAAATTCGAATGTCATGGTTTTGTGTCATTGAAGCATCAGTGGTTTGTGCTTTTGTAGAGCATTGTAGTTATAGCGTAGCTTACGTTTTCTTAATTCCTCGTTTTATTTGTTGAAAGGTCAGGTAAAGCATTAATAAAGCTTATTAAAATTAATTTAGCATCACGCAAATTTTGGATTGTCCGTTACCAATTGCTGGTTACACTATTTTAAAATTTGTGCCTCTGGATATTTATTTTTTTCTATTATTATTTTCAAAGGTTCCATTTAATAATCTCTTTTCCACCAATATATTTCTCCGCTTTTAATTTATGTATAATTTGCTCTTATTTAAAATGCTTCACGTGTTTCCCTAGTATTAACTATACGTTGTCACTCCGCGCAGAAGCCATATTGCTGACGCTTCTTTGCGTTTCAGTTTGTCTGTTTTAGCCTGACTTTCGAAAGGAATACTATGTAGCTCGTTTCTCCTTTTTTTAATGAATGTAAAGAACACTAGGCTTGATCAAACGCATCTTTAGTAATATATTCATGTAAACCTAAGCGAAAATCCCTGCATTCT